>PVIC010006762.1:0-53155 GCA_004025085.1 Thryonomys swinderianus
TTTAATTTTTATGACTGAATATTAGTCATTGTGCCACAGCTTTTTAGTCCATTTGCTTGTGGAGTCTTGGCTATAGTAGACAATTCTGCAGTCCAGGCTTCTTGGATTTATTGATTTTTTTAGTCCCTTTGGATATATACTCTGTATAGACATGGCTGGGGCTGTGCGGGAGTTTTGTTACTAGATTTTGAGAAACTGTCAGACTCTTTGCCATCAGGGCTGTGCTTCTTTTCCTTCCTATCAACTGTGGGGAAGGGCTTCTCTCTAAGCTGGGGACTCTAATGTCTTACCTTATGAATGCTCTTCAGCGCACACTGACGATCCAAGAAAAATGTCCTATGGGATTTTATAATAGAAAATGTGAGCTGTAGAGGAGCTCTTCTAGGGGCCATCAACTTAGTGTGCACAGAACAAGAGATGCAGGATGCATTGCAAGAGTTGGGAAAGATGTTTGAATAGGAGACACATTGAGCAGTTATCAGCAGGTGGGTGAGGTGAGGTGTGTACACTGAGATGGAGGAAATCTGTGGGAGAATGCAGACAGAGAATAAAAGAAAAAGGACCAAGAATGAAAGCTTGGCATAGGAACACATTCTGAGGGTGGGGAGAAGAGGGAGAAACCAAACTAATGAGTCCCAGTAATCGTATCAAAGGCTACTGATGGTACAAGAGGAGAGATGAGAATTCAACACTGTGTTTAGCATTGATCTGAAATAGCAGTGCTGTGTCAAGGTCTGGAATGAGGCCTGTCTGTGGTGGAACAGCACTTTTGGTTAAGTTCCTCTTGGTCAGCATTGGGATCTACATTGGCAGGTGGGGGTGGGAGCAGAGGCAGGCCTCTTGATTTGAAACTGTGAGCAACATGAAGTTAATCATTTGGACTGAAGAGACAATGGGGGGAGAAGATTGAAAGTCGAGACTATTGCAGAGAATCCTGTTCCAGAAGCTGAGAAGTAGAGTGATAGCGGGTAGAGGAAAATGGGTGAAAGTTAGTTGTTTTATTGTTGTCCATTTTTAATATTAAAAAATGCTATGTTTATGACCTGCTGGTAGAGACTCAAGATGATGGGGGTGGTAATACTTTGATAATGCATAAAATTGCTTAAGTACAGGGTTGACCACATTGCAAGGAGAGTTTTACTGTGCAGCATTCTGGGGTCAAATGGCTATGGCCTGAGTTTTCCTGCAGCCCTGCCACTCACTGGCCTTTATGGGGATTAAGTGAGTTTATGTAGACAGAGTATACAGACCAGTGTATTAGTGAAAACTTAGTGGTTAGTATTTCCTACCATTCTGACTCTATTTGATAAAACTCAAAATTTCCAGGTTTAACATAGGGTGCATTATCAGACTTAGCTTACTTATTTCAGGATAGCAAGTTGTTGTCTACTTTTTGAGAACTCTCTCTAGGGGGAAAATGAGAAATATTCCTAGGTACAATAGTGGGAGAAGCCAACTGTGGGAAGAAAATAATATCTGTAGGCTTCTTTATTCTACCAGTATTTAAAATAGAGGAAATTTGTGTAATTTAATTTTCAATAACCCTTTAAGACAGAAACTTCTATTGTTCTCTTTTTATAGATTGAGAGTACTTAACTCCTTGCCCAAGGTGACTCTATTTTAAGAGCTATACTGTCATCCCTGCAGCCTGATGCATCTGGTTCCCAGGTTACTCTTAACTTGCTATACATATTATCTGTTGAAAGCACTGTTTCCTCAATATTCTTATAGGCACTGAAGGAGACTGAGTGAATATTCTATCAACCAAGCTGTGACTTTAGCACAGAAAGGTGAGCACTCATTAGAACCTAGCTGAGCAGAAGCTGAAGGGAGCTGCTGGAAAGAAAATGAAGAATAATAGGAAACTTTCTGCAAGAAGGTTTTGTGCCAAAGAGAAGAATTGTGAAATTTACGGGGTGTAGCTTAGTGTGCTGGTCTGAAATCTCTTCTAGGAAGGTCTGAGAATATTTAATCATTTGGTGACATTTAATCAAGATTCAGGAATCTAATCAATGGCTGGTCCACTGGAACATGGTATAGGTCTGGCTTCTTGCCTGGACTGGCCAGTCTTAATTAGCAATTATCTCAGCTGAGTGACCCTTGGCTCCTGGGAAATTTCAACAAGGAATAGCTGTTTCTAAGTGGAAATTTCACTTTTGCCTCTATCATTTGTTATTAAGTGCTGTGTGGATTCAGTTTCCAATGTCTCAGTGGGCCTGTTTGATGGAGAGATCTGGCATTAGACCAACAATTAATGAGAGAAAATAATGAAAATGTGCCAATGGTAGGTACAAGACAAAATTTTTCTTCACTTTCATCTCTTTTCTCACGTTTCTCTTTTCTATCATGTTGGAATGTGGCCTTTTATATAAATTTTAGTTCTTTTGGGATGTAAAACAGAAACCTTACTCAGTCAAGAAGATTCTGGCTTCAACTGGAAACAGAGTTTTCCATTTAAATTGTTTTCTTAGGACAAAGATAAAGCCTTACCTCTATTCTCTCAATGACACTGTCTTTCAACCCCCCATTTTGGAAAGTTTTATTTTCAAATGATTTCCATGCTTTCAAGTATCTTGGGCAAGTGATTTACCTTTGGGCAAGTGAATACCTTTCAGAGAAGTTGGGCCTCAAATGCTTCTTGCTGAAGAATTTCCAAGCAAAATGAGTCCATTCCACGGTCAGGAGAAGTAAGAGTAGTCCTGGAGAAAAGGAGAGCAAAGGCAGCCTGGCTGGAGTGCAAGAAGCTAGGTCAAGTGTGGTACATGCCAAGGTCTGGAAGACATAGGCAGACACACACAGCCTTGTAGACACACAGAATGGCAGGGGAGATTTATTCTTAAATGTGACCTTTTCCTGAGATGGATAAATATTGGAATGATCTGATCTTATTTATATAAAATTGTATCTTTGCAGTTCACTGTAGAAGATCAGTGACAAGAAAAATAAGGGAAGTTTTGAGTCCAGCACATGGCTTCAAGTATTTAAGAAACCTTAGCTGTCCCTGTCAATATTGGTCACAGGGAAGGGACTTACCTCTTAGCAAGGCATGCGAGAAACTTCGGTGAGAAAGGACTGGGCTTGGAACCACTAATTTCTTCCCTCTCACATCATCCACTGCAGCAGTGTAGGGAAATGCCCCTGCCATTCCTCCTGTCTCCCCAGTAGCCTTTGGTGTGTCATCCTCAGCAGGATGTGCCTTTTCCCTCTCAGGTGGAAAGAAGGTAGTCTCTTCTGCAGAATGGTCCCGCCACGGGGTCGTATCACATTCTTGCTGGGCCTGCAAATTATGGGAGAACCTGTTCCTATACCAAACGGAGAAACATAGCATTTGCAGATAAGGCATTTTCCAAGGATCTCATTACAGCCTCAGTGTTAAAAGCTGTACCACGGAGAGCTAGTTAATTTTTCAAACTCACGTATTTGCTGCCGATATTAATACCAAGAGAGGCCTTGAATGACACCTGAATTCCAGGGAAATTATCCTGGAAAGCTTCATCTCAGGCAACTTTCACAACAATTTGGTGATGGAGATAAAACTGTGGGGTCCCCTTGTGGTGTGTGTGGGGAAGGGTAGCGGCAGGGGCTGTGGGAGCCCCAGACTCAGACCCGCAGCTGGGAACCATCCTGCACTGCTCCCTGTTCGCTTCAGAGTGCTGTGGAGAATGTAGAATGCTTGTTTCTAAAATACCAGTTGAGAGTGAGCTAATCAGAGTTTGTTTCTTCATTTTATTTTCTCCTTCTACTTTCTGTCATCCCCATCAAGCACATTAACAGAGATCCTAAAGTAACTGCAGACGTAATGTTTTGAGAAAATGTGAGGAATAACTCAAGTAAGATCCATTCCTCCTTCAAGGAAGAGTACTGTTTGTTGTCTTGTTTTAATGTTGTGAGCTGCTTATGAAATTACAGCACCAGCAGATTAAAGTCTACAGATTTATGATCCATTATGTTAATAATGTTGGCCATGTAGCTGTAGCACACAATCACCACTCAGATCAGGATGTGGAGTATGCCAGCAGCCCTGAAACTTCTGCTCTCCTCCCAGTCTACCTTTTCTAGTAAGCCTGTTCTGATTCTGTTCTCATAAGGGAATTTTCACTATTATTTAGTATTTTTTGTTTACAGATGTCTTGAGATATAATTTATAGGATGTAAAATATAGCCAATGTAATTGTTTACTGAATACATTGTATTAAACACACAAGCACATGAAACATCACCCTAATCCAGTTTCCAAGGATATCTCTCATCTTGCAAAGTTTCCTTTTTTTGTTTGTAATTAATTTCCACTTTTGCAAGCCTTCAGCTGTTTTCTGGCTGCATAGGTTTATCTTCTGTGGACATTTTAGAAATGTAAGCGAACAATAAGCATTACTTCGTGTTGGCTTCTTTTGCTTAGCAGGACACTTGGGAAGTTCAGTCATGCTTAGCACAAGGCAGTAGTTTCTGCCTTTAGATGAGTAACATCCCATTGTATGGATTTGTTATCCACCTGCTAGCACATTTGTTTTATTGCAACTCCACTCCATTGTACTAGGACTGTGATGAATATTCCTTTAGAAATCATTGTGGAAATACATGACCTCATCTATCTTGGGTCAGAGTCCGACTTCAAGCTTTGAATCATAGGGTAAATACATATTCAGTATCTTAGAAACTCTTGCTTTATTTATGAGTGTACAACAGTGTGTGTCTGGTTTATTTCTGTATTTACCAATAATTATTATTAGGTATCATTCTCTTTCATGACAGCCATAGTTGTAAGTATATAGAGTTACCTTGTTTTGGCCTACTCTGTATTTTCCTAATGACTAAAGAAAGTACAGTATTTTTCTGTGCCCATTAGCAATTTATATGCTTCCTTTTATGAATTATTTATCCTAAACTTTTACCCACTTCAGAACATTTGACTTATTTAAATGTAAATATATTTGTATGTATCCTAGATGCAAATTTTGTGTCATGCTTAGCAAATATTCTACTGTGACTTTTATTTATGGAATGATGCAGTTTGAAGTGGAAAATACTCTAAAAAAACAAATTTTTGCTTTCATGGGTGTACATTTAAGGTCGTAATTTTTTATCTTGCTTTACTCCACAAATTTTATGTCTGTAGCTGTTACATATAGCCATACAAACCATGCACTCCAGGTCTGTTGGTTTCATTTGTGTGTAGCAATCTAAGGTCCCAGCACCATTTGCAAAATGGCTTTTTTTCCTCCTGGCAATTCAAGTCACATCACATTAATAGAAAGATTTAAAATTGTTTGCTCTTTATCTCTGTTGATTTTATCTATTTGTTTATTGTCTGTCAATACTACACTGTCTTCATTTCTGCAGTTTTACAGGAAGCATTAAAGTAGAGTACTTGCGGACCTATGTTTTCCACAGTTGTTTTGACTGTGTCAGGCCTTAATGCCTTTCCATCTACTTGTTAGGGTAATTTTTATTTTAAATTTGCTCATCAGGGTCATTTTTTACTCAAAAAACTTGATAAGATATTTGCATAGAATATATGGATCAATTTGGATCCATATATCATGTTGACTGATAGTTCTCTACTCAGAAATGTGGTGTAGCACTAGTACTACTAGTACAATTAATTCATTACTATTTATGATATAGTAATACTATTTTTATATATGAAGGCAGTGTCTTGTTAACCTTGTAAGCTGTTTTTAGTTCTAGTATTTATAGTTTTTCTCCTATCTCCCTACAGAAAGAGTTTCAACATTTGCTTTTTTACATTTTTAGAAATTGTCAACACATACATAAAATATATATTGTTATTAGGGTGCCATATGTTTCAATATATGTATACATGAGTAAACATATCTCAAATACTGGTCATTCATAGTAAAAACTTTATTTGTGGGATGCATAGTACATTATATCTAGTATGCTACAATTCTTTGTTCCTATTTAACTGTAACTCAGAATCCAGTGAGGAACCTTGTCTCTAACTCAGTTATACCCTTCTCAATATACCCTTCTCGGTTTGTACTAGTCGCTCTTTATTCTTAGACCTGTATTGACTAAACTTCTCAAATTCCATGTATGAGTAAGAATATATGCTGGTTTATGTAAATTAGCATAATGACCTCCACTTCCACACATGTTAACACAAATCATATCCTTTTTATGGCTGAGAAGTGTTCTGCCATATTATTAGTTGGTGCACAGTGGTGGTTTCCATTTCTGTGCTAATAGGAGTACTACTGTAATGAACGTGGTGGTATAGATGTGGCTTTGACATGTTGCTCTTGTTTCCTGTATCAGAAGTGCAACTGGAAGATAATACAGTACATACTGACTGACAAATGTGCAAGGATTCTGTTTTGTCCACATTTGCACTAGCTCTTGTTTTCTGTCTTTTAAATCCACTTTGGTAGATAGTACATTGGTGTGAAGTGATACCTCATTGTAACTTGGTTATGTTGGGTATTTCATGTACCTATTGACTAATTTGATGTCTTTTCGGAAGACTATTTAGATGTATTACTGGTATTTTAAACGGACTGTTTGTTTTTCTATAATTGAGTCTTGGACTTCCTTATATATTCTGGGTACTGATGCTTTGTCAGAGGTATAGCTTGCAGTTACTGTCTCTAGTTTTATACATTTCATTGATTGTTTCCTTTGCTATCAAGCAACTTTTCTGTTTGATACAATGCCAGTTTTCAACTTTACTTTTTCTTCTGTGCTTTTGGAATCTTTTCAGAATGACATTTGCCCATCCCAATTTTCTGAGACTGATACAAAACTATAAATACTCCAAATGACCAAGTTAGTCTTGAGCAATGAGAACTGAGCAAGAGTCATTGAATGAACTGACCTCAAAAAATATTGCAAAATCTTATCAGGTGCTAAGAACACATACTGGAGAAAAACAATCATTTCAATATGTGGTTCTGGGAAAATTAGATACATGCAGAAAAGTAAAACTAGATTTCTTTCTCTCCCATTTATTATAATCAACTCAAAATGAATTAAAAACTTAAATGTAAGGCCAGAATGTATGAAACCATTGGTAGAAAATATAGCAGATAAATATGTTTAACTTGATTTTAGCATTATGCAAAATATACATGTATGAAAACATAATGATATCCTACTCATATAAACAAGTTTTGTTTTTATGTACCAATTAAAAAGAAACACAAAGAGTAAAATGTAAGTTTTTAGCCCAGCAATTTTAACTAATAGAAAATAAATGTATCATTTTGAACATACAAAGAATTTCCCAGAATCTGACTCTTAAGAATTGAAGACCTATAAACTTCTTGAAAAAGAATTTGAAGTAATTTTTAAAGGAAATATAGTTGATGGGGAGGGGGATCATTCAAAGTAATAAAGAAACCATACTGTGAACAAAGAAGACTTTACTGGAAAGGCTGTTCTTCAGGAATAGGGACTTCTCAGAGACATAAAACTTGAGAGTTCGTCCCCTTCAGACCTTTTTTTTTTCTTTTGAGACAAGGTCTCGCTTTGTAGTTCAGGATGACCCTGAGCTCACTGCAGAGCCCAGGTGATCCTCAAGCTTACAGTAATCCTTCTGCCTCTGCCTCCTGTGTGTTGGGATTATAGGAATGAGCCACCATGCCCAGCACTGTGCTGTGTGTTTACCAGTAATCAAACTCTGGATCTTGTGCTTGCAAGGCAGATGTTGGAACCACTGAATTAAATCCATGGCCTCCAACCTATTTTAAGGGAAATGCTAAGGGGATTGTTTCATGGTCAAGGTGAGATTATATCAATCTAACATGCTTCTGCACATTCAAGGAAATAAGCAACAGGACAAAAAGAAAATCTATGGAATAGGAAAGAATATTTACATACTATTCATCTGACAAAAGGTTGATATCTAGAATATTAATGGCTTGAAAAGTTATAGCATAAAATAATAGTTCAACTTTAAATGGGCTGATAGGTATTTTTCAAAGGGATACATAAAAGAATGTCATGTAAATGAAAAGATAGTGAATCTCATTAATGGTCAGGGAAATGCAAATTGAGTTAGACTGAAATATCGAATCCATTTAGAAAATCTGTTATGTAGAGAAAAGGATTCTTTCTTAGACACTGTTGTTAGAAATATAAACTAATATGACCATTATAGAAAACAGCATAGAGATTCCTCAAAAAAAAATCCAAAACTATCATATGATTCAGCACTTCTGCTATTGGTCATATTCCGAAGGAGATCATGTCAGTATACCAATAAGATACTTGGACTCCCTTGTTTAGTGCTAACCCATTACCAACAGCTAACATATACTCAGTCTAGATGGCCAGAGTAGATGAAGAAAACGCTACATATAAATGTCTGTATACCCATACGAATAATGGACCGCACAGCCATGAAAAAGACTGCAATTTTGTCATTAGCTGCAATATAGATGGAACTGAAAGTTGTTATGTTAGGTAAAGTAAGCTAGACACACAGATACATATTTCCTGTCATACCCATTTGTAAAAACTAAAAATTCAACCTTACAGAAAAACAGAATGGATAAGTAGTCACGAGAGAGTAGGAAGATGGATAGGGAGGGGAGATATTAAGACTTTAAAAGTCGCCAAAGCACAATTAGAAAGGAGGAATCTCTTGTTTTTCTATAGCACAGTAGGGTAACTATAGGTCAAAATAATTTATGATTATTTCAAAGTGATTAGAAGAGTACCAAATTCCTAACACATAAAAATGTTTGAGGAGATATAAATGCTTATTAAACTGATTTGATTACTCCACAGTATAGTAATTCTATTGAATTACTATATTGTGTAGACCATAAAGAAGTCCAAATATTACTAAATATAAAGGGAGAAAAAAGAAAAATGAGAGATATTTACATGCTATTCAGGGGCTGGAGATTGAGCTCAATGGTTCTGGCACCTGCCTGGTTTGATCCCAGTAACTACATACCACAGTCCTGGGCATGGTGGCCTTTAATCCCACCACTCGGAGGCAGAGGCAGGAGGATTGCTGAGTTCAAGGCTTGCCTGGCCTACATAGCATAAGACCAGCCTGAACTACAAAGTGAGACCCTGTCTCAAAAACAAAAAAAAAAAAAAACCCACTTCAGCCCTTAAAAGGAAGAAGTCTTAATAATTTTTACCCCAGTGCTGTACCTGCATGCATTATGATAGTGGAAATAAACTGGCTTGAAAGAGATGTACCACATCATGTTGATGCATGTAATTAATCACATAAAAGCACAAAATAAAACAGTGACCTGGAGGTGAGAGGCTGGAGAGAGATTTGTCAAAGGTCAGACAAACTTACAATTAGCAGGAACAAGTGTAAGAGTCTTGTAGTACACCATCCTGATTATAGTTATAATAATGTACTGGAAGTTTGCACTTCTTTAAAAGATTTTAGGTAACATAATACTTCAGTTAATTTTATACATTAAATAGCTTGATTTGGGCATTCTGCAATGCAAATATATTGCAAAACATCATGAATCAGACTTCATTAATGTGTAGCTACTGTCTGTTATAAAGGAAAAAAATTAATTTGAAAGCAACCCTTGGAAACAAGGTGAGGTTGATTTTTTAGTGTTAACACACACACATGCACACACACACCTCTCTTCCTCCCTCTCTCCTAGTGTGTCCAGGAAAAAAAAAATTTTTTTTTTTTGAGACAGGGTCTCGCTTTGTAGTTCGGGCTGGCCCTGAGCTCACTATGTAGCCCAGGCAAGCCTCGAACTCAGCAATCCTCCTGTCTATGCCTCCCGAGTGCTGGGATTACAGGCATGAGCCACCACGCCCGGCAGGAAAAAATTTTTTTACACTAATCATATCTGTCCTTCATTAAGGGCTGAGTGATATTTTATATACAAAATCATCTAGATATTTCACTTCCACGTTCTATCTCCAAAGGAAAGGAAATCAGCACATGAGAGAGGTTAATGAAGCCTGTGTTCATGGTAGCAATCTTCCCTACGGCTAAGTCTAGGACATGGAATTAATCTAAGTGCTCATCCCAGATAACTGAATGCAGAAAATACGGGACGTACGCACAGTGAATCTGTATCATGGGCACAATGAGATGGATGGGGGTGGAGAACGTGGTATCAAGCAAAGTGAGGTGGTTGCAGAAAGCCAGTTACTCGATTTTCTTGTTCAGACATGGAAACAAACATACTGGACTTGGATTTAGATTAGTGATTATTAGAGTTTGGAAAGTGCAGCAGTTGGGAGGAGGGTAGGTGAAGGGAGTTTGGGTTTGATGAGGCCACACTGTGTGTGTGTGTGTGTGTGTGTGTGTGTGTGTGTGTGTGTGTGTGTGAACATCACGCTGGTCCCCATTATTAATCAAAGTTAATAAAGAGTAAAGATAGGAAAAGAAAGCTTAGCTATAATTTGGAGCTTTAAGCATATTGCTAGGAATGCTAGAGACTCTATGTAGATGATCTCACTTAACGTTTCTTGCTGTCTTATAAATGTGTCCATCTTCCAAGGAAGCCGGGACTGGCAGAATGTAAGTTCCCTTCCTAGGATCAGGTCATGCAGCTAAACGGAGCCTCGATCCAAATCCGTGATTCCTCACTCAGTGCTCTGCTACTTTTTAGAGTTGGCCACATAGCGGGGAGAAGAACTGCAAGTGAAAGTGTACACCGTGGAGGTCACAAAGAGAAGCGGATGAGGACAGTTTCAGGAGGAACAACTGCTCAGGTTCAGTAACTGACCTTCGGCGCCCCCAGTCGGCACCAGGAATGACGCCACCAGCCCCTGGGCCCAGTTTGGAGCAGGTTTGATTTAATCAAATCAAATCAAATCAAATTGAAATCCAATTTGATTTCAGATTATTTCCTAGGACCATTTTCTCTATTTTCCTGCAGGACTTTTAAAACAATAATTAAGAGATTTGTGTGGGAAGAAGTTTCTGTTTTTGCTGCTCCCAGGATTTTCTCACTTCAAAAACAAAAAGATGTCATTTCTTGTCGAAACAAGAAAAAAAAAACTTGGTTAGGTAGAATTTGGGATGGATCAGGAGGTTAGAAATTTCAATTTGGAACTGCTCCTGGGATTCCTTCTTCCACTAAAATTTTACCAGAATAATGCTAATATTTTGAGTCTCCTCCTTCACGATTTTTTCCTTTGCTGAATTTGAGAAGGAGATGGAGAATTATTGCAGTCCAGACCACAGCGTGGTTTGATGCTCTTGTGGGAGGCTGGAGGGGTCATCTGATGAAGTTTCTAATCGGTCAGTTGTGGCCCATGAGGCTTCAGGACCGTAGGTCTCAGCAGAGAAGCAACAGGAACAGAGAGAAGGGTCTAACAGCTGAGGGAAGGTCTTTAGACCCTGAAGGACCTGCTTTGACTATTTTGCCTGGACTGTGAGGTAAAAGCTGAAGCTCCAAATCTAATGCCTAGTTTAAATGCACATGCACTTACTTGTATTTATTAAATTTGGTATGTAATAGAGTAATGCTTAATATTCTTATCCTTCTTCCCCCTGTATTCTGGGGCTTTCTCAGGGTTTATGTAAACGTATGTCACTGTGGCATTTTGGAAAGTAGAAAGAGACAGCATTGCTACAAATGTCTGAAAATAAATGGCTCTAAGATGCCAGCCGCATTAAACTGTCATATGTAATATTCCCATAGGCCCCCGGATAAAGTGCTGACATTAAAAGGCAGCCTTACATCTAGGTCCAGGAACCTAACTTATGTCGAGGTTTAGCCGCTTCTTACACCGGTAAGGTGGATGTTGGGCCATTAGCCATGCCAACTGAAGACCTCTGGGAGGTGGACAGAGGTGAACTATGCCGATGGAATGCTATACTTAGGCAGATCTAGAAAAATGGGTTAGCAGGAGAAACCGCAGTTCTTAGTAGGATCTGGCCTATCTTACTCTGCCACTGGATACAAAGCCAAATCCATAAACTTCCCCAGTGGCACAGAGACAGGGATGGCACTCTCAACTAGACATCAAAAATATCACCGTCGGGCCCTGAGCTCTTCAGAAAGAGCTTCCCATCAGGAATCAGAGTCCTAAAATCACATGATTTGGTAGACAGTGACAATAAACTAGGGTTAAGTAAAACTAATGCATATTAAATACATGGGATTTGAAATACATTATTATATTTGAGGCTATCTTTTCTATAAAAATAATTTTTTAAAAAATGTACTCACCTCTGTTTTAAAATCTGAAATGTCATTTTTTAAAGAATTTTGTAAGCTTTCGGTGATGTTTGGATTACTTAGGGGAAAAGTCTTACTCAGAGATGTGGTGTAGAACTTAGGAATGAAGGTTAGGATGCCTGGAACTTTCAGTGTTGCATGTTTTAGAAGTCTTTTCATTTGTAAGATAAAGCTTTTTGGTTGCTTTAGTTTGTCAAGTAAAACTTTCATAATGCATTTGAGATTAAATCTAAAAGTTCTGAAATACCACAAGACACCCTATGATCTGGCCTTATCCTAATTCTCCACTTTCCTATAGGGTCACAGTATCTCTTGGTTAGGTCATGCCAGTCTTCGAAGTCTCCTGCTACTTACCTGCTTAGCATCTTCGCAAACCTCAGTTTTAGCTCACACCACTCTTTGCCACCCATTCTCTGTCTAAGACTAGTCGGCTTTTGCTTGGGTATGTCACGGAAATACACCCCTCCCCCACTTTCAACAGTTGGCAGTAAGTGATGCTTAGTTTCTTAATCTTGTGTTGACTATCTCAACATTCTTCTAAGAAAGACCTCGAGAAGTTTATTATCTGCAACTCGTTCCCTCATCTGTAACATGGGGTAATGATATTCAAATTTTTTTTCTAACCTTTTGGTTTTGCCAGGCAGTGCTGACTGAATAGGAACAGGTGCCACATGTTAAATCACACGCAGTGCAGATTAATGTACAAAAGTAGAGGTAGGTTGAAGTACGACTCGCGACAATCACTGTTTTCCTCACCAGTTCATACGAGTCCATGTTCTGTCTGATATATATGGGCTTCGGTTCATCTGACAGTACACAGCATACCCTGGAGGTAACTTTAGCACTGTTCTGCTCCCTCTCTTATGTGCCCACCCTCTACGCCCCTACAGTCAAGTCATGAGTAACATGCTAGAAATCACAGGAGAGGATTAAAACATCACAGAGCCGCATGAAGCCCACTGAATCAAATGTGGACACTCCTGTCATACTGCTGTATTATCCCCATCCATAAGCACGGTCTGTGTGCCTGACCCCAATGCAGAGCTCTGTCCTTATTGCTTTTCCCTCCCTACAGCTGCCTCATCCTGGCTCCTCCGAAGAGCACCCCTCTCTCAGGGTGCTGTGATGTTTCTGTCTCTGGGAGGCTTTTCCCTCCACTCCACAGCTATCTAGTTCCTCTTCTTCAGGTCTTATCCAAAACATCTCCTCGCAGAGAGGCCTTTTGATCTTTCCAATTTAACAGTAAGAGCATTGCTACTCTCAGGAACTAATTATTTTCTTTCAGAGGAGGAGGCAATGAGTTTTGTGGTTAGTAGTACAGACCCAGTTTGAATCTCCCTCTAAAGGTGTTATAAAGATGCTGTTACTCAATGTTCAGGACTTCATATTATGCCTAAAGTATATTCAGTAATTAATAAATAGCACTTATAATCCTTCTGATAATTTACTGTTCTACAGCTTTATGCATATGCTTCTTGAAGACTCGAACTTTTTCACATGGCAAGATCTTAACTCATCACTTCCTTGACTCCAATATCACTGACAACAATGCAGAAGTTGTTCAAATCCTTTCTTGGGAGACTACACTCTATTACAGAGTCTGCCTCTGTTTCTGTAGACCTGTCACAGTAAACGGAGATTTGTCTTCTGGGGCACCTGACCCCTTAGCTAGAAATAAAGAACAACTTCACTTACCTCTTCCAGGTGTCAACTGTTCCCAGTTGGAGCTGATCACTTGTGACTTGGTGCATAAAGGTCTGTCATCCTCACTGGTCAGTCCAGCTTTCAGATGAGCTCTACTCTCTGATGACACCCTCTTCTCTGTGCTCCACGGCTTGTTGACATCTCTTACATGGAGCTCAGTGAAGAACCTAGGGAAGTGCCCAACAGGTGGTTCTGTGAAAACAGTATGCTGATCGTCAAAAGACCTGGTGGGAAGCAAAGTCAGATGTTGAACCAGGCTGCACACACGCTCCTATCTAATAAGACATCTCTGAATTCCTTTCTACATCTCTCAGGACAACATAAGGACTCAAGTCAATAAACAGTGAATGAGGGAGTTAAAAATAAGCAATTTTGATGACTCTCCTTTAGAGTTTTCAAGCCCTTGTACAAGGGTAGGGACAGTGACAGATCAAGGGGGCCTTGGCTTCTGGAATTGTCAGAGCTGGAAGCTGTAGAATCTGGAACTGAATGGCACTTTTTATTCAATCTCATGTCCATTTTTAGCCTCCAAGAAAGCAAAAGTGTGCTCATTTTAGAACTGAGGGAGGCACAGAGTGCTACCAACGGTGTCTGGGGACACACATAATGTCCCTGTGCCTCACTCAGTCATGTTATACTTCTATGAAGTTTCTGGTCTCACTCAAGTTCATTTTCTCCTAGTTTGTCCACCCACTAGACTGAGCACCTGCTTGATGTACTGCTTCCCTCACTGACCATGAAACTACCAGAGGCTGTAGCCTCACATCAGAGCTGAGCTAGAATTGTTGGTTTCCTTTTTCAGTTATTTTTCTGGTCTATTGTCACAACCCTTGTGTCTCAGGGAGAGGCACTGTCATCATTGCTAGTTTTTTTGAGTCTGTGTCACCACCAGAGAAAAGAAGGTACAGTGGCAGTATACATCCCAGAGAGATGTATGAGACAGGCCAACCAGCAGAATGAGGCTGTTATGCCATCGGGTTATATAAAATAAGTGATATTAATCTACTAAGCAGTGTATTTCTTAAGTGTTTCCTGAGTGGTTCATGGCATGTTCTAGGAAAAGTGTGTGCAAAAACTACAGATTTGTGTCCTGTTGGAAAACATGGAGAAGGATGGAGGATTAAGTCACATTTTAGGAAAAAGTATAGACAATTAATGCAGATATGGGCTGAAAGTTCCTTTTTTGTTCTTAGGAAACATTATATTTTACTTTGTCTTGGAGCGACAGCTACCTAGGCTTTCATCATGTGTTAGGTACTATGTCAAGTACCTCTCAAACACTGCAGAAGTTCAGAGAGGTGAAGTAAGTTACCCCTAGAAATACATTGGGCCGAGAACCAACCTTGAAGCGTGGCTTGGATCTCCTTTCTTGCTATGAGACACCTGCCTCTAGGCCCAAGAAGTACATGGGCCCAGTAGTCTCTCTACCCAACATGAAACATTCATTTCCTTTTTCTTTTAGGTATGTTCCATGAGCAAGGACAATGCTGCTATTTCTCCCATCTTGAAGGACCTCTTCCTGTGTCCAGTACTCCTCCCCACCCTCTTCTGATTCACTCCAGGAAGGACCCCGAAGAGGCTTTTGCCTGCTGTCTTCCACAAATCACCTTCTATAGGGTAATACAACATGTGGTATGAGATCCACCCCTTTCCCTTGAAATACTGCCTCCATTTGACTGATACAAATATGTGTATGTGTGTATGTATATATCTCACTATCCCTTGATGACTTTTTATCTTCTCCTTGACATTTTCCTTCTGATAAAATAATCAATTCCTCGAAATGCTTTTCTTTTCTACCTACATTTTTTAGGACTTTAACTAGAATTTGGGCACCAGCCTTAACCATGTTCCAACATGTATCTTCTTCAACATATTCATGTGGACTGCCAGTAGTTTCATCAGACACATGCATCAAACTGAGCCAGTGTACTCTCCCCTTCCAGGTTCTTTGTTGTTGTTCTTTCCTTGAGATGGGAGGAAAGCACCATCATTTCCAGGCCTAGGCCACACAGGCATGAGTGCAAGAACCCCACGGTGAACCCTCTCAGAGCCGTTATCTTCCAGACACTAACACCTGACAGAACTCAGTGTATTACGGTGCTGACCCCGCCTTCTCTGAGGCACCCTGAGTCTGTCTGACCATGTCCCCCTGTGCTCTCTCCACACATGTTCTGCGCCTGCACTGCACTTCAGGATGCACTTGCCACTGTCCTGTGGTAACAGAGCCTGAGACCTCTCCTCAAGACACTCGTCTCCCTAGATCCCTCTCAGGACAGCTCTTTCTACCCCCTTTCTCTAGCCTGCCCCTGAGGTGGTGAGGGTCCTCCTTGTGGTCCTCTGTGACTTCCAGACTTTTGTCTTTATTTTCTGACACCCCACTTGAGTCTGGTGGCAGTGAGCTCAGAGACATACTACTTCCCTCATGGAGTTTAGTTAGCAGGAGGGTTTTGCACCAGTATTTTTAAAGGTTTTTGTTTACTGTATTTTTCTTTGTAACTCTTCCTCTAGAGTAATTTCTAATCAAGTCAAATACTAAGATTTACCACCATGCTGACCTTTCAATGAGAAAACTGACCCTTTCCCAGTGTTTTCTCTCACTCATTCCCTAGATCTCATCAGATCCAGTAAGCACAGCTACTACACATTCATTTCCACACAGTGCGTTTCCAACCTTGATCTCCTGTCTCTCCCATTTACTCCATTCACTGAGCTGACACCCATGTTCTGTTGAGCCAGGTGGTATGAAGTTCTTCCTGTTAGTAATAAAAATTGTACTGGACATGACTGTTGTACCTTCCTTCACCGGTACTGCAGGACAGACTGAATTTATCAACAAAATGGAGAGAATAAAGAAGGCTGAAAAACCCTCTCCTCTGTAAAAGTAACAAGAGTATTGCCACAAATTGTCAGAAGCAACAGTATCAGAACTCTGAAAATTAACTGAAGGCTTACAGAAACCTCAGGAATGACTATTTACGAAGGCAGCTGAATCTAGATATAAATACTAAGCAGTATGGCACTTCACTTTGCTTATTCCAATACCCTCCTCTCTTGGATTTCACAGGAGCATTTGAGAAATAACAACCTGCAATCATGGTAAAAATCAGCAGGCTGGGACAGAATGGTGACCAAGTTCCTCTAGTGTCTCATTGTTGGGCACCTGTGTGGTGGTTTCTGGTATATTTGCAAATATAACCTAGTGTTTGAGGCAGTGGATAGTTCAGGCAAATAAGAAATGGAAATTCTGGCTGGGGATGGTGACTCACACCTGTCATCCCAGCACTTGGGAGGCAGAGGCAGGGGTTTTGCTGAGTTTGAGGTTTGCCTGGGCTACATAATGAGCTTAGGGCCAGCCTGTACTACAAAGTGAGACAGTGTCTCAAAAAGAGAGAGAGAGAGAGAGAGAGAGAGAAAAGAAGAAATATAAATTCTGGGATTAAAAAATTTTATCTGAAGTTTTAAGAAAACAAAAGTTTAGAAATGAGATTTAAGGGGTCCTTGAAAACTTGACATATTATCAGGACTCTGGAAGGTAGCATAGCTGTACATAGATAGGGCTGTGACCATGCTCAGGGGCATGGAACCCCTTCCTGAGGGTTTGAATCCTGGAAAACTGCCAGGCTTTCTGATAGCGGAGACTTGTGGGAGTCAGTAGCTGCCTAGAACAGTGTTTCCAGGATACACCTGAAGCTCCCTGACAATGACTGGGAGGCTAATTGATTCTAGGCATTTAAGGGTATATTCATACCTCTGGAAGAGATTTCTGTGACTTCCCAACAGCGCCAAAGCTCATCAAAGTCACTTAGCAAACCTGGAGCAAGGAGAAAGCAGTTCATTTCCAGGGGTTACCTAGGATTTTAAATATTCAATCTGAACAAAAAAAAATATTAGAGCCACACACGTGTTTGAAACTACAATTTATGTGTAGTTGAAAAAGCACTCAACAAGATCATCCTTGAGGATGCTTAAATACTGACCCCTTTAAAGGTGCTACTTACATTTAAGAACAACAAAGAAATAAAGGAAAATAGTGCCTGCACATACACAGACACTATTAAAAACTAAACACAATTTTTAAAAAAATCACCACAGAGACTTAAGAGACGATATAAACAAGCAAAGACAGACTAAGTGAGTTTGAAAACAGATCAACCAACATCTTTTCTCACAGCAACACTTCAGAAAACAAGTCCTAGTTAGTTGAGAATGTGGTGCAGAGGGACCATCTGAGCCTAAGATTTTGAGAGCAGCCTCAGTAACACAGTAAGAGTCGATCTCTGAACAAAAGGTTAACACATCTAAGAAATAGAACGGGACAAACAGAAGAAAAAGACATTTGAGTTCCACCAAGCATATTAAAGTACATATACTGGAACTCTCAGAAGTGTATACATGCACGAGAGAGAGAGAGAGAAAAAGGGGGAGAGAGAGATGAGTGGGGAGAGACATGGAGAGGGAGAGAGAGAGCAGCAGACAGAAGAAAGGAAAGAAGACAGGAATTTAAAAAAGAGGAAGGACAAGGAAGAAAGAATATTTGAAGATTAATGGGTTGAAAACTACCTGATGGATCCAGTGAACTGCAAGTTGCACAGCTTCATAGGTAGATGCTCAGACAGATCATAACTGAATTGTTCGAAGTAAAAGTCATCAAAAGAGAAAAAAGTGACCTCATACAAGTGGTGGGTGCTCAACACAGCGACAGATGATTTGTCTTCAGAAAACATGGAGTAAGAGGACAAAAGGATGGCATTCGAAGGCTATAAGAAAATGTCAGATGTTAACCATATTTGGATAGTTACCTTTCAAAAGTAAGTGGTGATATTTCTGGTGAACAGAAACTAAGACAAGGTATCACTAAATAGATCTACATTATAGTAAATACCAAGATTGTCCACTGTGCTGAAGTAAAGCAACACTAGAAAGAACTATACAACATACACAGATAAAAAGAACTGGTAAGACTAACTGCACAGGTAATCATCAAAGACAATCTGTATATTTTTCTGTTTCTTTTCAGATTTAGAAGACATGGAGTCACTAGTATGACAATAAAAACACAAAGGAGGAGTGAAATCAACTACATATGGGCCAATGTTTATGCTCCTTAGGACCAAGCATTACATATCCCCTCCCACCAGGGTGGCACTCAAATGATACCTCACCAAGATGTGTGGATCACTGAGAGGATCAGAAGGAAAGAGAAGAGAAACAACTCTGCATCTTCTAATGCTTTAAGATATAGTGGCTTCGTCTTCTTGTGTTAGACGAACACAGTGACAGATGATTTGTCCTCAGAAAACATGGAGTAAGAGGACAGAAGGATGACATTCAAAGGCTACAAGAAAATGTCAGATGTTAAACATATTTAGATAGTTACCTTTCAAAAGTAAGTGTTGATAGTATCCGTGCACTATGCCACTTAATAAGGTTACTACTAATGAAAAACAGTTAAAGCACCTTTGCTATTGCGCAGTAGCTCAGATCTTGATGGGCGAGAGATTGACCACCAGCATTTTATAATGTTTCAGAGTTGCAGGGTTTTAGGGTAGGAGCTGGGAATGACACGTAAGTCAGTCTAGTTGTGCAGCAGTCCCACATCGAGGAAGAGGGGGACCTAGAAAGCAGTGTGGGAAGAGTATGGGATTGGCTCCCAGCCCAGAAGAGCAGGGAGCAGCCAGAGGAGAAAGAAGTTGAGCTCTGGTCTGTCTCCCTGCCCTTTCCTTCCACAGAGACCATCCTGGGATGGACCTAGACCTACAGCAAACAGGAAACACAATAAATCTTCCTGGAAAACAATCAGACATCAATCATTAGCACCCACCAAAACATTCTCTTTCAGCTGGGAGTGGAATCCTTTGTACAGAAAAGTGCTTAGCACCATAACTTAGCCAGCCATGCAATGTGAGCTGAGCTGTTCTGGTCCCAGTTGGCAGTGGGTGTTTGAAGTTACAGACTTCCCACACTCTGGGGCCTTTCTTTCTTCTCCACTCTCACTCTGGACATCCTCAAACACTTCAGTAGAATGCTTGATTTAGAGCTGATATGGTTTAAGAAAGAAGAATGTGTTGAAAAACAGAACCATTTGGCCGTTTTCCACAGCATCAGTGGGCTGGATAGTTATACTGTGAGTAGATTCACCGTTCCAGCCTGTGGAATAGAACACTGTCTTCCAAGGGCCACTCCTGGCCTTGAAACCCAGAAAGTTTAGAAGTAGAAAGCTTTGACCTTGTAGAATATTCTTTCTGTCCTCTAAGGGCAACTTCACAGCAGCCACTGATTTGAAAGTATCTGTGAGACCAATGCTAAACTTGAGGCATTTGCTTCCATTGTTAAACTTATAGTGAAGGGAATTTCTTCCGATCTGGGGGAGTAGCTGCTGCAGCTCAGTAAAAGACAAAGCCGCCTCCATCTCCTGACCCCCTTCCTGCTGCTCAGAGGAGATTATAGCTGCTCCATTCACTAAGGTGCCAGGAAACCCCTTCTGTGCTGCTCAGGTTAGTCCATGACGGATCCATGTGACACCCTTTGTTCTGAACATCAGGTCAACCCTGTCCTCTCCCAGGAGCTTCACTCAAGATTCTCAGGAAAATCACAGCGGAAGTTACTCTCATGAGTCAGATGACATGATTTGATTTTCACGCCCTCCAAATGGAATGCTGTATACCGTCTGTCAAGCAAATCACTGGGCCCTTTTAATCAGACATTTTATGGAGGAGTTTCTAGGCTGAGGGCAGTGGCACTGTTCCAAAACGGAGGCAAAGGAAATGCTCTAGAGAAGCAATCAATGCGGTGTGGGCCAGATGCGGGCTGGAGACAATGCAAGCACAATTCCCAAGATTTCACAGTTTACAGAGCACAGTTAAACTCATTGTTTCATTTGAGGCTTTAAAACATTCTACGAAGACTGAAAGGAGATATTCTATTGTTTATTTTACAGTTTCTTTAAAAAAGGGTTCGCATAGACAGTCGTTAGCCCAGTTTCATGCAGCAACTGGCAAAGCTGAGAATCAAAGCAGAGTTGTATAATTCCAACTCTCCTCATGTTGATAGCATTGTCACGCACAATGCTGAACACCCACAACCATCCCTAACAGCTGCGGCTGACATTTCCTAAAGTATCATGTGCCAGAAATTCTCCACAGTGCTGTTCCCTGTTGCCATCACAGACACCCTGTGAAATGTGTACTGACACATTCCCTTGAGACACCGTGGGGCTTGGAGAGACTGTCCCTTGGCTAAGGTTGCCTACTTCTGGGAGGCAGCACTTTCACATTTCAAGTGTGCAACTCTCTCTTCTTAATCTCAGAGAATTGGATTCATCCACACATATAATTAGTCATTTCTATCCCTACAAACATTACAGAGCTTTGGGAGGTTCTCATATTCCACACCATCAGCAGCTCCTAAGAGAGCCTCCTTAGGGGCAGGAGATTTAGCTTAGTGGTTCTGGTGCCTGCCCAGCAAGGGGAAGGTCCCTGGTTTGATTCCCCTTAACCACAATACTGGGCTGACTCAACAATATCTGGTGACTATGCCCACCAGCAGTCAGTACCACATACCACAGTGCCAGGCATGGTGGCACATGCCTGTAATCCTAGCACTTGGGAGGCAGAGGCAGGAGGATTGCTGTGAGTTTGAGGCTTGCATGGGCTACATAGTGAGCTCAGGGCCAGCCTGAAGAGTGAGACCCTCTTTCAAAAAAGCAAAATAAAAGCCTCCTTAGAAGGCTGAGAACATGATAAAGGTAAGGTGAAAGCATAGCAGTAAGCCCTCTTCAGTGACATAGTCAACCAATGTTAGTAACAAAAATAACAATAGGTAGGAACTCTACGCTGGAAAAAATCCTATTCTTTTTTGATCTCCTGAGCCCTTCCACTATCATTGTCCCCCATAAGCTACCAAGGTGACAAAATTATAAATTTTGAAGGGCAGTGACCATCTCAGCAAGAAAGGTGTAGCACATAGATTACTGTATATTCTGTGTCTTCCTGACTAGGTGGTTCATAGTTGAACCCTTCTATTGCTTGTTAGAACTTTTGGGTTCTAAAATGTTAACTCCTTCCACAAGAAATCAGAGAATGGTAAGTAGTAAGAGCAAGAGAAGCAAGTTGGGCAAAGGGAAGAGTCCTGGGAACCATCCCTCCTGGCATTTGGTAGAAGCAGGGATTCAAAGAAAGCTGGTGTGAGAGGCACCTTCCAAACATGGTGACCTACACCAAGGCCATGAAATCCTGAGGTCCAGAGAGCATCAGATAACCCTGTTTTCTTTCAGCTAGAAAGAGCCAGAAGCAAATTATGAGAAACATTGTCATTATTCCTAACTCTTTTGGATGAGATGAGACATTTCTTTAGATAAAGTCAAACTTTTTCTTTATATAAAGTAAGTTTGAGGGTGAGATTCTCTACCATTTTTTTTTGTCCCTTGTATTTGTTTTCTTTCAGTGCTATCAAACAAGACTCATACATCCTTCAAGGTCTCTTACTACCAGAAAATTTAACTTTTCCACCCACCCAGAAGACTCCAACAGCTTTTATGGTCAGAACTCAACCAACAGGATTGGTTATTGTACTTTCATTCATTTTCTATCTATTCATTTAGTATGCTAGTCTTGAATCAACTTTACTGCCATCCTGTTCATAATGTGTCTTACGATTTGGTAACTTCTGGAGACAAGGTATACAAAGAGTAATAAATAAGCCTGAATAAATACCTGTTCATTGTAGTATACATATAAAAACTTATCCTAAAGTGATACATCCCTTTCAGGACCTAAGCCCATAGCCTGTGAGCACAACTTCAAATATGGGCTGACCACTAACAATGAAACCAAATCATTTGCAAATTCACTGTTAATAAAAATAGCAGCGTTTAACTTTCTGTTAACAAACCTAATGTTCACAGAACCAATTTCTCTGTAAACACTAAGATTTTTAAATATTTGTACCTTTCAGTGATACTTGGGGATCATATCTTGCTTTTTATAATTATCAGAGAGACTAAGCAAATATTGTGCCCTAGTCCAAATGTTTTCCACTAAAATCAGAGGCACTTAGTTAAACAAACTAGAAAACAAGCTCAAAGCACATATCCTTGCATGATAAATCAACCCAAAGTAATATATTGCCAATTAATTTGTGTCTCCCACTGGCAAAGGGTTATTGCTACATTTAACTAGTGTTTTAAATTTCTCAGTTGCAGGAACCATTATAGGCAATAGGACTATACATGAAATGCTGGTTTTAAAAATAGCATAAGAGGATATAAAGAAGGCTACACTTCAATTTGTTGTTGTCAATCAGCCTCATGTCTTGTGCAAAACTTGAAGAACATGAATCCCTAGGCAAGAAAAGTGAGGCTGGGGAGTGTTGAACAATGATCCCAGAGTCACATCACTGGTGCTCAGAGACAGTTAGGAAACCTGTTTGTAGCCTCAATTCCACTTCTGATGGAATGTAACCACTTTAGGACAGAGCCATGTAAGGCAGAACAGTCTAGGAATACGTACATAATCTCTCATATTTGTTTATTGTGATTCAAGGTAGATACAAGGATTTAGCTTTATAATTTTGGAAATTTGCCCCAGGGTGTTCAAATACTGTAATGAATTGCTCCAGTGCTAAATACCCAAAGAAGACTTCATCCCTATTCATCAGATGTAAATGTAATGACTTGACTATAGTTGTCATTAACAGGCTAATAATTATTTGTGACCTCAGGTTGTGGATTCTACTATGATTTTATCTCAGCTGGTACAGCTCTTAGTCTCAGTTGCTTGCATTAAAGGATGAGCAGGTTCTGTTGAGTATCCACATAATAAGAGATCAGGTTCCAAGGGCCTTCAGAAGAACTCATCAGACAAAATTGCAGTTGTGCGTGAGAAGGAAGCCTTGCAGAGTAACATGTTGATTGCACCAAATAATCCTCACGAATCACACTTAGGAGAAACAGATCAGAAGTTTGCCCAGCCACATTGTTAAGCAATTGTGAGTCATTAAGTGCTAGGGGACTGTATCAGCTGACACCTTTTAAACCAGATTTTTCCAGGCTGTTTCCACTTAGCCTTAGAAATGATAGCCACCCCTGTAGGCACAGGCCTGCACAGTAGGTGCTGACTGAGCTGGGCTCAGAGTCCAAGATTCTTTCTGCATGCTGACCAGATGTGCTTATAGGGAACATGAGGTCTAAAGAGGGCTGCATCTACTAGCCTGAACAGCCTTCAAGGCCAAGCTGTATTCCTCCTCCTCCTCCTCCTCCCCAGCCTTCACACTAAACTGCTTTCATTTCCCTCATTCTGTCTGTATTTAATGAACACACATCATATGTCTGGACCTTGCTTTTTCTGACCTTGACATGACTGCTTTCTTTTTTTTTTTTCTTTTTGGTACCAATGATTGAACCCAGGGTCTCTGTAATGCCACATCCCTATCTGAATATTTTAAAATGTGAGACAGGGTCTTGCTAAATCAATACATTGCCCATGCTGGGCACAAGATTGCTGTCCTTCTGCCTCTGCCTCCCAGCATGCTGGGACTAAAGATGTAGTGCTATATCTTGTTTAACAACATGTAAAATCTATATTGCTCTTGTTGAAATTTACAATTATTCTTTACCTATACTATTGCAATTTTTCCTTTATCCATTTTTGTTAAAATACTACACAGATCACATCAACTTTTTTTTCCCATAAATTTTCCAATTTTTTTTTTCTCATCCAGAGTAAAAGCCAAAATCCTCATCATACTTGTAAGGCTTTCCCTAGCCTGGCCTTAAGTTGTGTGTCATCATTTCCTACTACGTATCCTCTCACTCGACTAACCTTGCCAGCCCTTGGCTGATTTTCAAACATGGTCACAGCTCACGCATCTCCGGGGTGTTGCTCTTTCCCCTGCCTGGCATGATTTTCCTGTAGGCCTGGTGCTCCCAAGCAGTGTGGGGTTGCTCTTATTTTCCTCAGCTCTCTTGTCCAAGGATGGACTTCTGACCAACTTTTCTGAATTGTACACATCATCACTTTATCTTGCTTCTCTTCAGAGCACCTGAGAGCACTCCATGTATCCTTTACCTCAACCACATCAGCTTAATGGAAACAAGGTTACTGTGTAGCTCAGTAATACATCCATGAATCCTAGAACTTAGACTGAGGCCAAGAGTAGACTCTCAGCAAGTTAGCAGAACTGGAAAAAACTAAATGCTGCCGTGACAAAAGATGAATGAGTGAATAAATGAATGAATACAGTGCCCACATGGGCTATGCACTGTCTAGTAAATCTCTCTCTTTAGATTGGTCTTCAAGTGATTCCATGGAAAATACTTTCACATTTAACTACTAAAATAATAATTCATGCAATAGACCCAATCAATTAGGTCATTGTGAGAATTAAACTTAATTATCAACCTGACTGGCTCAGGAACCACCTAGAAAATTAGGAGAGTACACTTCTGAGTGGGTCATGGAGGCATGAATGGGGGTCTGTGTCTGGTTCCAGAGCACCTTTTCCCTGGTACTATTCCCCTGCTCTTCTTGATGCCAAGAACTAGGCAGCCTTGCTCTGCCCTGCCCTGCCCTTTTAGTCTCATGGCTCTGCTTTGGAGCCAGCCAACCACAGACTGAATCCACTGAGTCCATGAGCCCAAATCAACCTTCCTTCTTTTCATTTGTGGGTGCCAGGTATTGTGTCCAGGTGACAAGAAAGCTGACTACTATGGTCATATAATAAAAGAAGTAGAGGGAAGTAGCCTTGGTTCAGGACATAGTATCATAGACAGAACTTCTATCTTTGATCACTGTCCTTATGTTGACTTACAGTCCCATAGTCTTAGACATAGCTACATAGTTAGGCAGCATGTACATATATGTTCAAGGGATGAAAATTTAACTCATGGCTTAGAAACAGCTTTTCTGGATGGCTCTTCTGTGGAGGTGGTTCGCTCTAAATCATTCCTCTGTCCAGGGAATGGGAATTACTTCATTTTTACAGCCTCTGCTATGAGGATGACAAAGCAGTACTTGTGAGTAGGTTATAGTCACCTTATATTGTGTATCCCCAAGGTTTGCCAAGATTTGACCCTGATGTGACTTCTCACCACTCCTTTTCCAGCATAACAACTATTCACTGTTTCCCCAGACACATGTGCCTCTCCTTTTCTACTCCTTCTTTCTTTCTTTGTGTGTGTGTGTGTGTGTGGTACCCAAGATAGAATTTAGGATCTTGCACTTACAAGGCAGGCACTGAAACTACTGAGTTAAATCTCTAGCCCTTTATCTCTTCTTTTTACAGTCATTCTATCTGCTTTTTTTTTTTTTGAGACAGGGTCTCACTTTGTAGTTCAGACTGGCCCAGAGCTCACTGTGTAGTCTAGGCAAGACTCAAACTCACAGCAATCCTCCTGCCTCTGCTTCCTGACTGCTGTGATTGCAGGTGTGAGCCACCACCACCAGCACTGTCTTATGTGGTGCTGATTGCTGGTGGACATAAGTCACCACACCTGGTATTGTTACATGTGGTTACCAGGATCGAACTTGGGACTTTGCACTTGCAAGGCAGATGCCAGAAACACTGAGGTAAATCCCCAGCCCTACAGTTATTTTAATACTTAGTTTTTGAAAGAACTTTTCATGCTGCATTCTTGTGCAAGAAAGGCACTACATGCAGCTCATATTTGAAAAGTCTTATTTCCCCACTGGGAGGGTGGACTGTCTACAGTAAATCTTCTGCTAATAATATTTATCTGTTCTCCATTTAGTTTTCTATCGTTTATTTTTGTGTGTGTTGCTCTCATCAATATTTACATTATAATTTGCATCATTAAACTTTGGCAGTCTTGCAGTTGGCTTCTGAGCTCTCTTGACCTACAATAATGTGATTTCTGTCCTCAAAGCACTTTACCTCTGTTGAGTACTACAAAATACAGAAGGTTCATCTTTCTGTTTCCTGCTCCAGTCCTCGAATTAGTTATTTTTTTCAAGGATCCTTACTTCATTTTATTGAAAGATGGTATTAGAAATCAAGAACTTGCCTCCAGACAGGTTCATTGCTACCGGAGAGTCATTCCTTCTAGAACCTCTTAGGAGACAGAGCAAGGAATAGATGTGGGTATAGGATCACCTGTAAATATATACAGTTCTACAAATACTTTCACATGTAGCCATGTGCATCTATATTGAAGTACATATTAGTTCAAACTGTTGTCTTTAATTCTGATCCATCACTCATGGGACATTATAGTTTACCTATAGATTCTCAGTAACAGTGAAGAGACCTGCTCCTCTCATAGGCCATGATATATATATATAATTGTTTCATTGCATTTACAGAAGCAGAATTGGTAATCTGTATTCCTGTGAGTCCACCTTCATCACAGATAGTGATTGTGTGTGCCTCCTTGGTCTTTAGACCTCCAGACTCTGTCTGTTTTCTAAGATACTGAGGTTGGCATTATTTTTGGACCACTCCCTTCATCCAATAATGTATCTTCACATATCAGAAATACAGACAAATTCTTTTGTCATGCAATGTGTATTCTTCACTCGGCTCTGTACCACTAAATGCTTTTCCAAAAACTGCATACATTAAGGTTTACTCCATCGTGCATAAAACTGTATGAGTTTAACACTCCCTTCTGTCTATTTAGTATCACACACAATAGTTTCACTGCCCTATGAAGCCCTTTGGCTTTCACTTCATCAGGCTTCCTTCCCTCCCCGCCAATCCCTGGGAACCATTGATATTTTCACCTCATGTACAGGTATGCTGTTTCCAGAATGTTCTGTAAGTGTAATCATACAGAACGCAGGTATTTCATATGGTTTCTTCAACGCTAGCAATCCTTGCTTTGGGGCCCCTTGGTATTTTGTGACTTAGGAATTCTATCTCTTTTTATAAATCATGAAATTGTACTCTATTTTAGAGGTATCCTTATGTGAATATCCACAAGATATTGAAGGACATCTTGTTTGGTTCTATGTACTGGCATTTATGAAAAATATTTTATACATTTGTGTATAGATATCATGCACATATGCTTTTAAAGCAGTTGGAAAAACCCCACATATTGAATAGTGTGTTTAATTTTAGGGAAAAATGTCAAACTGTTTTACATTCCCATCAACAATGAAGCGTTCCATGTCCTTGCCAGTATTTGACATCCTCTCTTTGCTTATTTTTTAATTCAGTCATGTTAAGAGATGTTTATTTATATTCCACCATGGTTTCAATCACATACATTTCTCCACCCTTCCTCACAATGGCTACACTGTATGGATAGGCACAGCCAATTGAACCCACTTATTTCAGAATGTCTCTCTCCAAACATCTCCCTTCCTAATCAAAAACTTCTTCCTTCTTTGTATTTCTAAATTCGTTTATCATTAAAATCCCCAATATTTGGAAGTGATTTTTAAGAATACCATTACAGTTTTGCTACATAAAGTCAGTTTTCTAAAATTAAAATATTTGTCAGCACTTTATACACACTGTGTCAGTCACGTGTTGATGCGAGAGAGTCAGTGGAACTACTGTAAGGGAGTTTAGGCCACGCACCAGTGATGACATTCATGCCCACACACAAGTATCACCCTCCCAATTCTTTCCGTAACTTTTAAATTACTGAAATCATGGAACTCAAACCTGTTTATGCAAAGTGTCTACAGGAGTTTCCAGAAAGCATTTTAACTCTGGTAATTGCTGTTAATTTGAACTTCCTATCTGGACTGTACAGACATAAAGACATAATGTGTCTTCATTAAAGTAGTTCTACTTACAATAGAAGCAGCAGTTCTATTGGGTTTTAGATGGAAAAGACTACGGTTTCTAACAACAGAATTATCTCCAGCTTAATCAATTCCTTGAGATTTCAGTGAAACCTGAAAGAGTAACAAAGCTAAAATAAACCAGAAAAGAAGGCACCTTAGAGAGGAGGCACTGCTTCCATTAATACCAAAGCCCCCAGGAGGGATCTGTTCTCCCTTTCCCTTCATAAAGGTTGTGGCTGTGGAGCTGGTGACAATTAAAAAGTGATCTGCTTGGCATCACCATGGCGATGCAGCCACCCCTGCTGCAGTCAGCTGTTGCCCAGCTCTGCCCTGCAGACTGTAGCCACCCACCTGTTCTTTCCCTGTGCTTCCTCCCTGGCCCTCCCTCACACAATGAACACAAAGCGGGGCTGGGAATTTGTGTTGCTGCTCCTCGACTGCCATGGAAAGGGAATGAGCGAATGGGATGGAGAAGAGAGACTGGACCTCATAAAATGAGGGGAGACTGCCCCTGCCACTCGGCTGAAGATTTCATTGCATCTTTCTTACAGGTACATTTCCAAGGAGTCACTACCCAAGGAAACCCTTCTCAGCATCAAATCTGTAACTTTGTATCTCAAGGATAGAAAGAGAAGTCTTGAAGAGACTCCATGCAGGGGCAGATCTTAGGCAGGAGGGTAGAGTGCAGGGAAGAGGGGCTTGAAGTTATTCATGTTAGCATCCCAAAGCCCTAGTGCTCTGATATATTCATGCTGGATCCTGGTAGAGGAAGAGGAAGAAAATAAACTTCAGGAATCAGATGGGGGAAAAGGCTATAAATAATCTCCTCACTATCAAGCAGCTAGCAGTTTTCTTTCCTATGCAACATTATTTTTGAGCATTCTATCAATGTCAGCCACCAGCGGTACAACCTAACTAAGACATATATGTTTCATCTGTCATATACCACATAGATCTTTAAGTTCCAGATAACCATTCCTTTGGGTTATGTTAGACTGCATCAACTACACTTTATACAATCTCTGAAAAAGTGTTCTAAAGGGTGTTATCAAGAATTCCATTAATAAAGTCTGTACATATTTGTCATATCCTGTGGTTGTCACAAAACTCATTGTTTCCTAGAAAGCAAAACAAAATGCCCTGGGCAGTGAGTCACACTGGAGTCATCACCTCTGTTTTGCAGGTGAAAGTGAGGCTCAGAGTGTCGGACTTGCCCCAGTCCAAACCCCACCTTCCCAATTGTGGGCTGTGGACCACTTAAGTTGGAATCACTTGGAAATGTGCTTTCTAAAAATGCAATCTGGGGGAATCAATGTAAGACATTTTCAATTACATTCTACAGGGATCGACCCAGAGATTTTACTGACTGGTGTTCTCTTTGCTTTGCTTGATTCAGGTTTTTAATTCAGGTCTCCTGAGGCTTTTACACTTTCTGCCCCATTATGTTGAGCACATGGTGCTGTCTCTCGATAACTTCTGGCAGGTTGAAGACTTGCTGGATCTTTCCCAGAACTCTCCTAGCTAAATGCTTCGGTGGCCTGGAGACTTTCACAGTGCTGAGTCAATTTCCAAAGCAACTATTCTTTGCCTTCTGAAGTTCACCCCTGAGAGCACAGAGATGCTGTGAAGTATTTGGATTACCAAAGCCTCTTGTCTTCCCATCGGGAGCAGCGTTCTGATTTGGGTATTTCCTATTCTGACAGCTCATCCGCAGAGCCCTGGGAGATGGCAGGAGCCTCACCGGTATCAGCTCAGTATCACCCGAGCACTCAGAGGAAGAGGAAGAGACCCGCCTGGAGCCAGATGAAGTAAATGAGCTTTACCAAGCAGATTAGCCCTAGTTTCAGAGTCGGAGCTTCCCTCTACTTCAAGCATGATGCCAAATGCAGTGCAGTATGTTATCCACTCTCAAGATCCTAATTTTCCTCATATATATATATATATATATATATATATATATATATATATATATATTGCTACTTACAAATCATTCAGTGTTTTGCAGAAGCAGAGAATTATCATCAATTCAACCAAGACTTAACTGAACATTCACTCTTCTAGGGGCATGAGCGTTGTGGCTACAGACAACCCAGACCAGGTACCCGCCTTAGTTATACAGCACAGAAGTTATCCAGGACTATAGACCTCAAAGAACTGTTTTCAAAAGCACTGCAGGTTGCCATGGAGATGTTAAGAAAGGTATTCAGATGTTATATAATGAGGGAAGCTAACCTCATTCAAGCCTTCCATCAGTGTGGTCTGACAGACACCTGGCCAGGAACTCCTGGAGAGGTTTGTTAGTATCAGTGTGCCTGAATATAACTCCAGACACTGTGGGATGCACCTTGAGAAGCTATATTTTAAATTCATTATACTTTTGTACATCAAAGTGGGGAATTTGTGTGTGTGTGCAAGCGCATGCGACTGGGTATGGTCCAGAGGGAAGTTATCAAGCAAGGTCTTTATGAAGAAAATAGTATGCAGGACATACCGTGAAGAGTGAGGCATAAAGTCATGATGTGCAGACGAAACTCCCCAAGAAGACATAACGACATGTGTCGAGGTGAAAAATGAGTGAGAAGGCGGCAAAAGTTTCTTCAGGGTGGACACCGAAGAAGGAAATGGAGCTGGGCAGAGATTAAGGTGAGAACTCCAGGCAGAGGCCATATCCGAACTGAGATTGCATCTTATCCGAGGGAAGGGCTTTAAGCATAGAGGAACAAAGATACATTTTTTTCATTTAGAAACAAAAATATAATGTGCAGAATTGTCAGGATCTCTAGAGAAGATATCAGGCTGCAGGAAGGAGGCTGTAGTCATCTGGTGAGAAATATGCTCTCTTGTGCGGGTTCAGAGGCAATGAAGAGAAATGCATGGGTTGAAGACATAATTAGATGAAAGTAAAATCCATTGGGCTTAGTGATTGCATTAAGCTCCACCGTGACCCAGAATGATTCACCTCCAACTCCAGGGCTGCCAACCAAGTGGACCTACATTGGGAGTGACGAAACATGGCTTTTCAAGAGTCCCTGCAGTGATTCCCTTTATGGATAATACATGGTTTCCCTGTATCATTCAAGGGATTACAAATCTTTGGGTTTGTTCCAGGATCTGCCCCTAAGTCCTCTGGCCCAGGCAGGGCCTTGGGCTTCCTCTATGGAAACCGTACCTGTTTTTACATTTCTTTATTACATTCCATAGTTTTCTTTGATAGCACTGACTGCAATTTACAACTTAACTGAGAAATACTTTCAACTATTAATTAAATATCTGTCTCTTCCAGTAAACTGAGAGAGCTAATGACTAGGAGTATAGGTCACTGTTGTTTGCAGTTTGACAGCTGCTGGGTCAAGACAGAGCACGAGTGTGGAGCCTCACAGACTCGCTCTTTGCAACCTGAGATGAAGGCACTATGTTTACACACAGGAAGTAAGAAGTGGCAGAACTCAGAGACTATTTAGACAGTGAAGGGTGGAGGAACGAAGGAAGGCTCTAGAAGTGTCCCTATGACATGGTCTGAGTGCCACGGTGGATGGAATTACGATTAGCTGAGGGAGAAAACCCAGAGAGGAAAATCAGTCCTCAAATATAAGAGAAGTTCAATTTCAGGCATCGAGGCTCCAGACACGAGCAGATAGCATCATCTCATTGGCAGGAGGCCAGAGTGTTACCGTGGTTTTACTAAGAAGTCCAATTCAGAGGTGCTTTCATGTAGTTTTCAAATTAGTGTAGACCATTTTAAAATAAGCTATTTGAACAAAATTCAGGTAATAACAGCTGTAGTTTATAGCTAAGTGGTATCCTTCCTGATAAGCATTGCCATTTCCTTAAGCACCATAACTATTTTATGTAGTATGCTTAAGATTCTTCTTTGAAAGAGGAGTACCCTGAGACTCCGAAAATTAAAGCAGGTGCCTGAGGGTACACAGAGGGGCCAGGGAAGGCTGTGTTCAACCTTGACGGGAGGTATGCTCCACTGCCTCACAGGAGTAGCCCTTCTCTGTCCCATGGAGGTTGTCCGAGCAAGCCCCACTGACTGCCCCCTCAGGTGGCTGAGGCCTGACCCTGCACTCTGGGTTGAGAGCAGAGCTTGCCTCATTGCTTTTTATTCACCATTTTATTGGTGAAGACCTGGAGCCCAGAGTAGCAAACTTCCAACAGTCATAATTCAGTTACTGTTAGTAGCCATTACACAAGATGGTATGTACTTTTAAATACAACTCATTATGAGAGGGGTATAAAGGAAAAATGAATATTCATCTGAAAAGAAGGCAAACACAATTTTAACTTAGGAATTGCCATTAAATATGTGACACTGGCTAAATGTCAGTTCTGCTGATCTTTAATAGAAGCATTTTGATTACATAATCCATCAAGCTCAGGACTTGAGAAGAAATTATTTTTGAATGGGGAAGATTTGCTTTATCCAGAAAGGGCCAAAACTAGTTTAAAAATGCCAAATAATCACTGTTTAATAAAAAACACTTGAAATGTAATATCCTACTTGATCTTCTCAACAAGTCTGTGAGATGGTACTGTCATTAATTATCTATCCCCACCTCTAACACTTGGCAAAAGAGGAAACTTCACCTGGAATAAATTCAATAACCTCTCAAAGGCACACAGAACTAGCGCAAGACAGAGCAACGTCCACTCTGGGTTTGCCCTCTGCCCAAGGTATTATGTCTGTCCATGTATTATGTCTTTTTTATTTACTGTATAAATAACTGTTAAAACTGAGGTACAATCAAGAAGCAGTCAGGATAGTTCAATTTACTCTGCAAAATTTCAAAGACCAGTGAATGAGATACATTCCACAAAACAACCCTCCCCTCCTCAGTAAAGAGGGCACAGTTATTAGCCACTTTTCAGCTGCCCTGAGTCCTCCAGTTTGCCCAGAGGTTAGTGAACCATACTGCAAAAGGATTGCTGAGGACTATGAGAGAGAATTCTAAAACTCCCCATGTATCCTGTCTTGTGGAAACTGAGCTTACACATGGGAGCTAGGAAATAAGTTATACAGTACTGTACTATGTTGTGGTGGGGAAGATACATGTTGATAGTATTCTCTCTTCATACGCGCTCTTTTTAGTTTTGGCATTTTGGGTTTTGACATACTTCTCATTTTTGTGAGATTTTGGCAGAGACTTAGCATAATCTTTAGATGAACAATAAACAGGATGAAATGAAAGAGAAAAGTTGGCAAAGGGAAAGCCAGCAAGGTCTACCAGTGTAGGTGAAACTGGTGATGGCTTAATTCCTGGTTGCCTCCCTTTTTTTTTTTTTTTATTAAAGAGCTTTAATCGCCTCAATTAGTAAGTCATTTGGCCCCTTGAACACTTCCTTTTTGGAAATGCAAATGATTGTTAAATTAAAAGATGGTCATTTATGGCTTAGTATGAATTAATTTGTGGAATTTATTCTCTCATTTTAGATCTGAATTACAAGACTGAAAAAACTCACCCAGGGAAACTGCCCAGAGTAGAGTTAAACCACTGAGGTTCAATGAGAGGCCTGGTTTAATCAGCAATCCACAGCAGCTCCAGTCACTCTGAGGGCTGCACTGTGAGGCCTGGTCTGCTCAGGGCTTTTCATCGGCATCACACTGTGACGCAGTGACGTCACCAGCACAGCGTGCCACTGTGAAGGTTGGGACGGAGGAGAACAGACTAGGCTCTCTTGTCTCTCCTCTTAGAAACCTGGGAAGGAGTCATGACTTCTCAAAACTTGACTTTGCTTTACACTACAATAAAGGTAAACATTAGCTCATTCTGCTAGTATAAAAGTTAAATAGAATTATGTATTTAATGTACTTAGAAGAGGGCCTGGTGTTTAGTAACTAGTTCTTAAATTTTAACTTTTTTTTTTTTTTTTGAGACAGGGTCTCGCTTTGTACTTCAGGCTGGCCCTGAGCTCACTATGTAGCCCAGGCAAGCCTCGAACTCAACAATCCTCCTGCCTCTGCCTCCTGAGTGCTGGGATTACAGGCATGAGCCACCACACCCGGCTTAAATTTTAACTTTTAAAAAATTCATCACCTTAGAATTATTCTAATTTTAGAATGGTTTATTATAATACAGGTGGATTATGACCTTGGATGGGGATTTCTGTCAAAGTGACTTTGAGTCTCCTTTCTGAGCCTTCATCAGTCCTTAATACGGTCATCTCATGCCTAGCAGGTGCCAAGCTTGTAAACGGCAGATAATACATAACCTTGGAAATCTTTCTTAATATTGCCTCATGTGAACCAGACTGAAAATGTCTTGTATAATTAGTAATATCTTGAGAAAGATGTTCAAGTTTATCATGGGAAGGCTAATCATTTTAATTAATCCCTGTGAATTTACAGTTTGCATAAAGCAGCTCTGTTATTACTAATTAAATCTCACATTTGTCAGTTTTTTTGAAGATCTTAAAGAAACTACAGATCAGTGAGACTTTTTGTAATGGGAATTAAACCAGAATTGGGGGGATCAGCATGATCAGAAGAAAAGAAAAAGAAACAGCTGCTAAAAATATTTTCTTTAAGAGATTTTAAACTGTCAAAATTCTCAACATTATGAAAGCAAAATATAGAATTTTAGCAACTTTTTTGTTTCTTTTTCCAGTACTAGGAATTGAACAAAGGATGTTGTGCTTGCAAGGCATGTATGATACCACAGAGCTAAATCCCTGGCCCCTTAGCAACTTCTTTGAAATACAAAATTCAGTAAATATTGAAATGAAATTTGCTTTTAGGGGCCCCATAATCATAAGTACAAAAAGTTCATCTATGAAAACTGGATCCAGGGCCAGAGATTTAGCTCAGTGATTCCAGCACCTGCCTAGCAAGCACAAGGTCCCTGGTTTGATCCCAGTAACCACATACAACAATACCATCTACCAGCAATCAGTACCACATACCACAATGCCAGGTGTGGTGGCTCACGCTGTAATTCCAACTCTTAGGAGGCCGAGGCAGGAGAATTGCTGAGTTTGAGGCTTGCCTGGGCTACATAGTGAGCTCAAGACCAGCCTGAACTACAAGTGAGATCCTGTCTCAAAAAAAAAAAAAAAAAAAAAAAAAAAAAAAAAAAAAAAAAAAAAAAACTGGATCCAGTTGCCATAGAGAAGCATTACCAACTTTGCATCAGCTCGATCCCCCAGTGGCACCTGCAAAACCATCCCATCAGGTTTAGAGCCACTAGACATACAGATTACAGCTCCATCATGAATGTGTTAATCAACTGTTAAAAAAACCCCAAGCATATGTTTAAGAAGTTAAACTTCTGGATTCTACTTAATATGCCACAAGTTGGAAAGAAATTCACTCCCCCTGTAACAATAAGACAAAGTGGGACAGTTTATACAAGTGTAATTTTGCCAAGCCTATCACAATGCTGAAGTTGTAGAAAAAAAATATAGCCTGACATTGACAGATAGTTATACACTCTCAAAATGAGATATAAATACTGGGTAGAGCCCAGGAAAGAGTCAGAGGCACTATAGAAGAGAATAGGACAATTTCACCTACACTTTCTTCCAAGTAGAGTAGGCTATCAGTAGTTTAGAAGCACCTTAGAAGAGATGCAGAAAGCAGGGGAAATTGCACATAACCACAGGTGTTGCATCATGGACCTGTGTAGGTGTTTAAGCACTGGTATTGGCATTCTGTTTCAAGGATGAGGAAATGAGGAAAAGTTTCTCAATTTCCCAAAGCTTCACAAACAGCCCATAGCACTGCAGTAAGGATTGTGACCACCTGACCTGGTGACCTGTCCTGGAATGTTCGAGAGTCCTAAACTCACCCATCTGCCTGGCACTGAGCCTGTCATACAAATGTAGGCATAATCTTTCAAGCTCATATGGCTGTCCATTAACGTAAAAGAAGAAAACACTTCTTCTGCCCATTTAAGCACATTTGCTTTGTTATTTTACACTGTGCTCCTTTCCACATTCTAACTAGATAAGATTTACTGAATCCAACTAGCTGTAGCTGACAATTTGGTTTCCTCTATGAATGGGGAATTGAATCTCAGCAGGTGAATGGATTGTGTTTTTCAAAAGGAGAAAATATAAAATAATTAAGAAGATGAAAGCTGCGTGTATCCATTATTTCTGTAATTAGCAGCATTCTGTGCTATGAGAAGACTGTGTCCATATGTTGCAGTTAATAAAAGAACATTCCAGAGCCTTTCTCAGAGGCATAGAATTTGCCACTGGAGTCCACAGTTCACAGCTGCTGACCAGTCTGTTGCTTTTATCTGCCAGAATCATGAAGTACTGTAAAAAGCAAGGAAGGCTTTCTTTTGACCGATTGCAAACTGTGGCCATCTCTCAAAGTCCACAGTGCTACCACAGCACACACACTGTTTTTGTTCTAAAACTTGAAGTGCGAACTGCCATGGAAGACTTGCTCTGATAGATATGATTTAACTTTTCCAGTTAAATCATATCTATCCTTACAACCAGATAAAGACTCATACTTTATTTTCATTTTTATGCCATCCAGGATAAAACAAGAAAAACTTATGCCCGGTTTTTCCTCCTACAACAACTACCATTTCCCATGTATATTCAAATTTGAGGGTTTTAAAAATAATCCTCGCCAGGTGTGGTGGCTCACACCTGTCATCCCAGCACTCGGGAGGCAGAGACAGGAGGATTGCTGAGTTCGAGGCTTGCCTGGGCTGCATAGTGAGCTCAAGGCCTGCCTGAACTGCAAAGCAAGACCCTGTCTCAAAAAAAAATGATAATAATCCTCAATGTGAATAGCTCTTTCTTATTGACTTTTTTTTCCCCCTACGAGCATGATGAAACATTTAGGAAGTGAAAACCAAGGCGATGTGACCTAATCACAAAAGTCAGAGGTGTCCTCAAGGAAGTAGAAACAGAAGCCAAGTTTGCAGGATGGAATGGAAGTTAGGAAGCCAAAAGGAAAAAAGTGCTCATATTATGGAAGGGCACAAGAAAGCCCTGGGCTGGCAGGAGCTTAGACAGGATGCATAAGTTAAAGGTGTACAGAATGGCTCTGGGAATGCCCCAGAGAGGCATAGGATGTGAGATGTAGGGCCAGTAGGGCCAATCCATTAGGACTGGTGTCTTCACTTCTTTTGACCTAACGTTAAACAATTATTAATTTAAGTCTAACTTTTAAAAATCTATACACTCACCTGTGCCTGTCTCTAGGCTGGCTTACTTTGAAGTAAATCCAAGATATATTTTCTATAGCCTATACTTAAAACTAAAAATTGAAATATTTAAAGACTTATAAAGTATTTATTGACAAAACCATTTTTAGTTTATAAAAACATCAATATCTTACTATCAACTCTAGTCTGTATCTCCATGTTCCCAACACACGTATCTGTGTAAACCATATACATATCACCTAATGTACATAAAATATGCACACATGTATAATGTTATATGTACAGAGACAGAGAGAAAGGATATAGTGGCATAGACAGGTTGGTGTTTTTATTAGCTTTCATAAAAGGCTTTTGTGCTACAATTGGTATGCTTTCTTGATCTCCTGCTCTCTACCAATTTCCATCTCTCTTATTTATGCTTTGAAATTTATTCATAAGACACGCGGACACATTCGGTTTGATAGAATTTCTCATGACCTGGATTACTGACTGCTCACAGAATTAAATATGTTCTTCTGTCTTCCATCTTTACAGAAATACGTTCTTTTGTCTTCTGTCTTTACAGAAAATTCTACATATTTTCTGTAAATGAGTAGAAGCACGATCGCCTCTGGCTTGACGCTCATGCAGTGCCCTACCATGGTGCTTATGCGTAGTGGGGGTGGGGTGATCTGCACTGTTAGCACCCACTCATGGTCACTGCCAGGAACCACTGCTCCTTAGCTGTTCAAGTGTTCAGGATGGACCGGCTATTCCTATTTCTCACTGCGGCTCTGGTTCAAATCAGATTGCTCCCCTTTTTATTTATATTAATAACTATAACTATGATTGTTCTTTCATTTTTTCTGACAAGGCTTCACTCTAGTTAGAGTTGGCCTTGAACTCACTGTGTAGCCCAGGCTGGCCTCAGACTCACAACACTCGTTCTGCCTCAACTGCCCAAGTGCTGAGATTACAGGCATTCACTACCATGCCTGGCTTTCTCTTTTGAACCACTGGGGATACATGCATGACTATCTGAAAAAACAGCTGCCACCGTGGCTGTCAAAATATGTCAAATGTGTTATGATCTGTGTGCACTTTGCACAAATCAGCTGGCTTTTATATTTATAATGTTCTAAAGAAACTCAAAAAATTAAAAAAATGTAATATGATGAATGAATTTGTTGACCATTGCAATAGTTTTAATTGATATGAAGTTATTTTTAATATGCAAGAATAATTCTGATCCATCTAACTAGGTTTTGTCCATTGTGAGACTTTTATTAATTTTGTTAGTAAAAAGACCAATAAATATGATAAGATCCCTTTGGACCATAAAAGTTACAACCTGCCAAATAGAACAGTCATACATGTCCCACCAGAGGTTGGAGCAAGCAGGAACATATTTAAAAAGGAGCAACTCCAGGGCTGGAGATTTAGCTCAGTGGTTCCAGCGCCTGCCTCACAAGTGCAAGGCCCTTAGTTCGATCACACTAACCACATACAATGCTGGACATGGTGACTCACACCCACCAGCAATCAATACCATATACCACAGTGCCAGGCATGGTGGCTCATGCCTGTAATCCCAGCACTCAGGAGGCAGAGACAGGAGGATTGCTGAGTTCCAGGCTTGCCTGGGCTACATAGTGAGCTCAGGGCCAGCCTGAACTACAAAGTGAGACCCTGTCTAAAAAAAAAAAAAGGCACAACTCCAACCATTTTGCCTTCATTTAGTAGGTGATATAATTCTATCAAGGAAATATTTCCACCATTAACTCTTGGTCTGTGAGCTGATTTGTAAATGGAAGGACACAGAATTTATTTATTTATTTATTTATTTATTTATTTATTTATTTATTTACTTATTTATTTATTTATTTTTTTGAGAGAGGGTCTCGCTTTGTAGTCCAGGCTGGATCTGACTGAGCTCACTATGTAGCCCAGGCAATCCTCAACCTCAGCAAATCCTCCTGTCTCTGCCTCCCGAGTGCTGTGATTACAGGCCTGAGCCACCACACCCGGCGCTTTTTTTTTTTTTTTTAATTTACAATTTGCCCAAATGGTGAGTGAGGTCTTTAAAGTATTATTACAAAATCAAATTCAAAATATTTTCTTGTTGGAACAATCCTGTTTGGGAGAAATAATTGGAAGGTCAAACTTGACCATACCTTCCTGCAGACAGACTTTGGGCTTAACTGTGTTGCAAAGAATCCTGTTTGGGAGAAATAATTGGAACCTCCTTCCTGGCTGCCTACCACTTTGCACTCAACTCACTTTCACCTCTTGTAACAACAAGGACTCTGGTGGTCCCACATGTTGTGTCTGCCCTGCCCTCTAAGTCTTTGTTACATTTTGTTACTCTAGAAGTGCTGAATAAAAGTTGTGGCAGACTGGGGCCTGGGGTCTTTTGCTACCCAGAGTAGCATGGTTCAGGCCCAAGCTCAGTTTCTCTAAGCCTCACTTCTACCTAGTTATTATTTTGCCCTGGACCGTGGACTCACAGGAGACTAGAACCTAATCCAAAGGTCCTAGTTATTATGTTCCCTTCCCCTATTTCCCACATTTTCCTTTTATTAACTCACTGTAATTAACAATCAGTGCTTAAAATTTTCAGCTGCTATCAGCAATGTGGAGATGGAGCATCTGGGATAAGGAAAAAATGATCAGAGAAGCCATGAGAAAAAATGTGAGAACAAGCCAAGATTGTCTAGGAATTGCTAGATCACACTAGGAGTATCACTCTCAGGTGGATTTGATTTAGATAAAAGCTAGAAGACAACACAGGCAGACTTACTCATGTTTACACAAAGTAGAAGAGAAAATTTGCCAAATAAAAGAAAGGAGACCAAGATGCAAGAAAGTGAAGCTTCCGAAAGACAAACTACAATGAAAAACAAAACTCAATGAGACACGTCATTATTAAAGTGACAACCAAAAAATAGCATTTTAAAAGCATTCAGAGGGAAAAAAAATCACACATAAAGGTAAACCCATTAGAATCAGAGCAGAGTTCTCAACATAACATTAAAGTCCATAAAGAGCTTGGAGTGAAAATTTCAAGCTCTAAGAGCAAACAACTTCTGACTCAGGTAATGCAACAGCAAAACTTTCCTTCCATGGAGAAACAAGGACATTTCATGAGAAAAGAATAGCTCAAGAGATGTGTATAAGTACTAAACCAGTACTTCACAAAATACTCAAGATTATCCTAGACAGATGATATGAAAGCAGTGAAAGTAAAAGCACAGACAAATGAAACCAACTAAGGTCAATGGGTAAAAACAACAACAAAAATGACAAGAGAAAAACAAAGGGGTCACCAGCAGAGCAAGAACACCACGGCCCTCATTAATTAATACTTCTCATTATCTCTCTGTGTTAATGGCCTGAACTCTCCAATTACAAGACACAGATGGGCAGACTGGATGAAAAAACGGAATCCAACAATTTGTTACATTCAAGAAACACATATAATTCATCAATAAATTCATTGACTGAAAATCAAAGGATGGAAAAGAATACTACATGCCCAAGTATTCCCAAAATAAGCACTATTAAACTTAGATAATGGTCACATTAAACAAAATGATGAGAAAAGGCAAAGAAGATCACTATGTACCAGTTAAGGGAACAACCTTAATAAAAGGAACACATACATATTTATGAACTCAATATCGGAGCACCTATTTTCATAAAACAAACAGTGCTGAATATGAAACACTGAATACTCAAATGATCATAAAAGGGGGATTTTCATTTTCATAAAGAAATAGATCCACTAAACAAAAACTTAACAGATATCAGTGTTAAACCTGTCTTGAACATATGGACTTACTAGATGCCTGCAGAATAGTCCACCTTATTACAATACTTATACATTATTTTCTGCAGCACACTGTCTCTAAAGTAGATCACATAGAAGCCTACAAAGGTTGCTTAAATATGATAGACCTACAATTATTCTATGTGTACAATCAGACTATTCTACAAGGAAAACTGAAATCAACCAGAGGGGGGAAAAATCATAGAACAACAGATTTGTCACAGAAGGAATCAAAGAAGAAATTTAACAATCTCTGTAAGTTAATGCCAATGTCTGTGCAATAAACTAGAACCTCTGGGACACAATGAAAGCAGTCTTGAGAGAGAAGTTTATTGCAAATCATTGCTAACATTAAATAAAAAGAGGGCAAGCTCAAATAAATTGCCTAATGAAGAACCTTAACATACTGACCAGATTAACAATACAGACCTAAGCCACAAAAAGAGGAAAAATAAGACTGGAAATAGATAAAAATCATACTAAAATGTTAAGAATGAACAAATCAGAGAGCTGATTCTTTGAAAGAATAAACAAGATAAACACTTAGCAAAACTTACTATGAGAAAGAAAGAATCACATCAGTACCATTAGAACTCAGAAAGGTGAAATCGTAATAGCCAGCATTGAAATCTACAAGACAGTAACTACTATAAAAATTGTATTTCACCAAATTGTAAAATCTTCAAAAAATAGATTCCTGGACTCTTATAAATTACCACATCTAACCTAAGAAGACAGCAAAGTGCTGAACAACCCAAAACAAGCACTAAAACCGAGGCAGTAATAAAAGCTCAGGACTTGATGGGTTCAATCCTGAATTCTACAAAATCTTAAAGGATGTGTTACCACCAATACCTCGTCAAGTTTCTCAAAAAATTGAAAGAGATGGAGGGCTTCCAAGCACACTTACAGAAACCCACATCACTTTGATTCTGAAACCAGACAAACACCCAACTGAAAAAGAAAACTACAGGCTGATCTCCTTAACAGAAACAGATGCAAATATTTTTAGCAAGATATTAGCAAACAGAATTCAACACCATAACATAAACATATATCCTGACCAAATAAGTTTCATCCTGGAGTTGTGAGGATGGTTCAGCATAGACAAATCAACACATGTAACATGTCACAGACAGAAGGAAGAACAAAACTATGTGATCAATAGATGCACAACCTTTTTACAAAATGTAACACCTCTTCATGATCATAACCCTAAAGAAACAAAGGTATTAAAGTACAATAACTTAATTTGATAAAAGCTATTTATGAAAAAACAATGCTTAACATTATACAAGTGGAAAAAACTGAAAGCATTCTATTTAAAACAAGGAATTAGACAAAGCTCTCTACTGCCTCCATTTGTACTCAATATAGTACTTGATATAAACATGGCAATCAGGCATGAAACATAAAACTGATATAGCAAAAGAAGAACTCAAATGTGTACTTGGAGATGATATCATACTCTATATGGGAGACCCAAGGAACTATGGGAAAAACCCTTGAAATTAATAACCAGCTTCACCGATGTAACAGGATACAAATTCAACACACAAAAAATCAATAGCATTTGGGTGCACCGATAATGAACTCAATGAAGAAGAAATTATAGAAACAATACTATTCATGATCATGTTGAGAAAGGGGGGGATTAAATAGAATGAAGACATTCCATGTACAGGAACCTAATAACCTCAATGCCTAGGAACATCATACTGTATGTCATAAACATGAGTTAAGCATGATGATACTGGTGCTAAAAATGAGAAAAGGAAATTTAGAGGTTAGGGGAAGGAGGGTGGTATAGCAGGGACTCAAGAATGACAAAAAGCTGTATTATATACATATAGCCACTCCCCAAGATGGCTGTAAACATTATGTACTATAAAAATGTACTAATAAAACAAACTTAAAGCATTTCTACTTGGCACAATGGGAGGATCTTCATCTAGCAACCTGTAATCATTTCCTTGCTTTCAGATATGATGGGGTAGTTCTGGCTCAGCATGTATCTTTACTTTGCCCAATGCACAGTTAGTTATTTCTCTAAGAAACTCAATCCTATATAAGAAATGATATTTGGACATTATCATTTAGGTAGCTGTGGTACTGTTATTATTTCTGTGTTTTATACAAACTTTCTATTAAAGAAGTAGTAGATCTTGAGCTCATTCTTATAACAGGAATGTGAGCTCACAGGGTTTTTACTTAATCTGTCTTTCATTTGTATTTTCTTTCTCCCACGATGAAAATGCCAGAATTCATGGCATTAACATAATTACTTTTTGCTGTACTTGATAATGCATACCTAATATTGTCAGAATAATAAGTGCCTACATGATTACCAAAAACATGATTGCATAAAACCATTTTCTGTGTCATTGAAATGCATTTTCTTCATAGGATACACTCCACTGCGGTCAAACTACTTTTGTTTCTATGTCACTTCATTAACTCCAATAGCTATGTGTCCACTTTTACTCAGAGGTTCACTTGTTTCATCTTGCTTTAGATTTTAACACTGATTTTTATTTACTTTTGCTTCATAAGAGGGTAATTACATCAATCTAAATTTAAACATTAAAAAATTTCCCACTCTTTTTTCTCCTCTCCTGCAGGCTATGGCTTTTGTTAGATATCTTCTATTTAAAATATATCAGAAATTATACACCCATATTTTTCAATTGCTTTGATAAATGGTACTATATGTGGTTTTTTCTAAACTATCTTTTATACCTAGTATATCCCAGAGATAACAGTAATTTGATGAGATATGCATCATTTCTTTTACAGTTCTCCAAAGTGCAAATTAATCAGTTATTTAATTAGTCCCTTATTGATGAACATGCAGGTGCCTTTCCATCTTCTGATTGTGCAGTTCTTCTATTCCTAGAATGCTACATATATATTTTCTTTATCTTTTTGCTAAAATACAATTAGGATTCTTACAAATTAATTTCAAGATTAAAATATGCTCTAAGAAATTTTGATGTACTGCTAATAATTCCCCTAAGGATTTGTTAAAAATTTTAATTCCTACTAACAATACGTGTGAATGACATTTCTCACAGCTACACCACTGGATAGCATGACCTGTCCAACTTCGGAATCTTTTCTTGTAGGTAGTAAAGGTAGGTCAGTATATATGAGTGAAACAAGACTGTGCAAGGTGGAAAGTGCCAGCCACAGAAACACATAGGACATGGCCTGGGAACAAATGGACTGAGTCTGGAGTCATGTCATATTTCGAAGAGAAAAATAACAGGACCCGGTGAAGGACCTAATTTAGAGACAAAGGAAAGGAAACCAATCAAGGACACCTCAATTATAACTTCTTTTTCCTTCATACTCTTTTAAAAAGTTTAGATTTCATTTTTAAAACTGTGAAATGGTTTCTAGACATATATGAATTACCAAGTGAATGAAGAAGATATAAAAATTCTAAATAAACTAGTATGAGCTAATGAAATTGAAGATGCAATTAAATACTGCTGACAAAGAAAAACCCAACCCCTGTTGGATTCTCTGCTGAATTCTACAATAAATTTAGAGAAGAACTAGTACTGCTACTTCTCAAACTCTTCAAGGAAATTTAAGGGGAAGCAATATTCCCAGTTCATTCTTGGAATCAAGTGTTACCTTGATCCCAAAATTAGGGACACTGACAAAAAAAAAAACCCTAAAGGCCAATCTCTCTAATGGAAAGAGTTATAAAAAACCTCCATAAGAATGCAAACAAAATGCAGGAAATCCTCAAGAATGTCATACACATGTACCAAATAGGATTCATCCCAGGGATGCAGGGATAGTTCAACAATCAATACAACATCAATTATTCAACATCAATAAATGTAATACACTTTTTTAACAAGGCCGAGGACAAAAACCATATAATCTTCTCAATAGATGCAGAGAAAGCACTTGACCAGGTCTAACAACAATTCATTATAAAGAGCCTTATAGAAAATCGGCATAGGTAGCTTTTCTCTCAGTCTGATAAAAGCCATCTATGAAAAATTAGCCAACATCATACTAAATGGACAAAGCTCGAAGACTTCACTCTCAAAACAGGAGACAGGGATATTGACTGCCACCACTCCTGTTCAGAATAGTAGTGAAAACACTAGCCAGAGAAATTAGACAAGATAAAATAAAATAAATGAGTAAGGATAGGAAAGAGGGAACTTAAATTATCATTATTTACAGATGAAGTGATAGTTTACACAGAAGACTCCAAAAAGGGTTACACCAAATGAGTTACAAATGTAATAACCAAATTCAGTGGCATAGCTGGATACAAATTCAAAACTCAAGTCAGTACCCTTCCTATACATGAATAACAGATTCACGGAGAGAGAAATTAGAGAAACAACCCCTTTCACAATAGCATCCCCCCCAAAAAAATAGCAATCAATGTAATGAATAAAGTAAAAGACTCTTACAAGGAAAATTACACTGTTCTAAAAATGAACATCTAAGGGGTATCAGAAAATGGACAGATATGACTTGTTCCTGGATAGGAAGAAATTAGTGAAAATGGCCATACTTCCAAAATTATTATACAGATTTAATGCAATTATAATCAAAATCCCAACAGCACATCTCACGGAATGAGAAAAACAATCCTAAAACTCAAAAGAAATTTTTGAAATGCATGAATTCTGACGTATACTTACAAAAGCAAATTATATTGAATAGAATTTGAGTGGGACAGGTTGAACACCTGGCATTTGAAACCTGCTTTACAGTTTTGTCTGTCTGAGGCAAATTCTCATTCCTAAGTGAGATAAAGAAGTAAGCGACAAAAACACGCTCTGAGGCCACGCTCTTAGGTGAAGTAAAATGGACACATGTTGAAATATTGCTTCTCCGGTGTGAGAAACCAAAAAGCCAGTAAGTACCAAAGTATGTAACAGATACTGGGAAACAGGAATAAAACATTCAAATGGGAAAAGAATCAAGGGAAGAGGAAGGGAAAAAAGGAAACAGAAGAGAGTGCAAAAAATAGAAACAAAGCTTTTGTATAGAGAGGGTCTGAGGGGAAGGAGCTTGGCGGAAAAAGAAAAATTAAGATAAATGACATTCAGATACAAAATCCCCTATGATGAACATGACCACTATGTATATCTAAGGTATGGTGGAGAGTTTCACTGACTAAACAGAGATTCTTTTTGTAGGAATCCTGGAGCACAGAGTGAATTCAGTGCAGTCATTTCCAACCGCATGTCGCGGTCCTGCTGCCCCCACGCTGCTGCCTGCGGTCATCAGCTGCCTGGGCTCCAGGCTTGCACGCCGCATGTGGCTCCCCTCTGCGCTCAGCACACAGGCCAATCCCACCGGAAGTTCAGAGCTCATGTATCTGACAACCACCACGTTCTTAGAAACTTCTTTATATATTCTTCAATGGGTCTGTATTTTAAATGCCGGTGGTAAACAAAGCAGCATGTGTGAGCTCGGTGGGGTGAAGAGGCAGGAAAGCAGAGAAAAGTATAGGGAAGAGGCGTTTGGTTTGAAACTGAAGGCCTTAGCTTTTATTTCAGTTTTTCTTGTGGCTTAAACCAATTTCACTTTTGAAACTTGAGACAACTGCTTCATTTGTCTCAGTCCCTCTTTCTTAATGTATAAATACAGAAAGTAATCCCTGCCCTGGTGCCTCACAGAATAATTGTTAGAAGAATGCATGTATTTACAGGAAGTTAAGGTATGTATTAAAGCACTCTGAAGAGCTTGAAACTACTTTTTAAAGATGTATCTAGGGCTGGGGATGTAGCTCAGTGGGGCTGCATCTGCATCTGCCTGGCAAGCACAAGGTCTGGAGTCTGATCCCAGCTATTTGAACAAAACACAAACAATATCTATATTAATATATATTTATATAAATCAAAATATATATATATTTTGATACACATATATGTATATATACACATATATATGTATATACACACACATACATATATATTTCCCTTTTGCATGTACAACTGCATGTACATGTTGATACAGGCCATTTTTTGGTAAGTGCCACAGAACAGAGAATGGGTTATATTTTTTGAAAATTAAGTTCTGATAAAATCCTCTTTAAACTATATTAGAAATACTGCTTATATATACATAGCATATACATAAATAGACCACACATGTGTCTGCACCTGTATATATGTATGCTACCCTGTACAAATACAGGATAGTAAAATACGTCACCTGTGTGGTCTGTACAGAACAACACTCCAATATTGCACTAGTGGATGTCAATTAAAGTTGGTGAATCAAATGTATTCAGAATGACTTTTTAAAGTACTGATTATAGGTACTTGCACAAAAGTGAATTTAATTAGAGTAAGTGTAAAATAGTAATGTCTTTTACAGAAATTCTGGAGATTTACTGAACACTTAAAAGCATTCTGAAATTTCTAGTACACATTTATAACTATATAATTTGACTTCAGAAATAGCTTTACAGGGCAAAAAGCATTAACTAGTCTTTTTTATGTTGTGTTTAAAAAAAACAGGAATAGCAAAAATGAGGAAAGGGAGCTTGTTTCTTAAAAAACAGATGACAAATGGAAGAAGAAAACAGGCTTACAATGGTAAAAGTTGTACTGATGAATGGATCGAGACAAACCAGGTAAGTAGTTGCTTGTGTTCTGTAACTGTTATCTGCTTGCTTTCTTGTTATGGTTGGGGTGTTCCAAGGATAATATACACATTTAAAATGTTTGCTAGTGCACAGCTGTAGTACACGATGTTTACACTCCGTGTGTAGAGTTGGCACATGTAAATGACACATTTTCACTCCTTTTTCATCCCCTTCTTTCCTCCTTCCCCTGATGCCTCCAGTTTTTTTATTTCCTTCGAATTCAAGAAAGATTTTATTTCTATACTTGCTATTATCTACCTTTTATTTTGTTCTTTATTATTTGATTTTTCATATAAAAGAAACCATATAGTATTTTACTCATATGTCTGATTTCACTTTTGAGGCACATCCATTTTCCTGCAAATGTAGTCATCCCTTCTTCATGGAGAATTAATTCCAAAACCTCCAGCAGATGTATAAAGTTCTAAACAGCACCAATCCATATACACATTATGTTGCTGACATAAATAAATGCTAATGAAGTCTAATTTATACATGTAGTAAGAGATTAATAACAATAAGTGACTAGGACAATGAAGATATTAATAGTTAATATTGCTATGATCACTGCTTTTATACTTTGAGGCCATCATTAAGCAAACTAAATGGAGATAGTTACTAAATGAATAACAGGAGGATAGCATATACAGTATGGATATCATGGGAAAACAGATCATTGACACCCTAGTAAGAGCAGAAGATTCCATCACTGCTTGGAACATTGTGTAACTTAAAACTCATCAAAGTTTTTGGAATTTTCCACTTAGTATTTTCTAATCACACTGATTATGATAACTATGAAATATAAACCCATACAACAAAGAGGTACCCCTCTCTTACATTTTTATTACATAATCGTATATCTAACATGTAACTGACACCCTGGTAAAAAACAGAAATTGATCAAGAGAAGCTTCTCTTGTATGCCCTTCCCAGTTTTAATCTTCTGCCTTGTACAACCATTGTGTGGGCTTTCAAAACTATGGAGCCATTAGGCTTGGTTCTGAATAGTATATAATTATACAGTATATACTGTCTTCTGTGATTTCTTCTGTAATATATGTATTATAATCCTTCTAACATGGTGTGCAGTTGCTATACATTCATTTTTACTGCTATGGAAAAGTAGGCTCTTTGAAGAAATGTCCATCAAGTGTCTTAAATAATTTTAAAATTTTAATTATTTTTTCTTTATAGAATTGTGGAGTGAATATATTTAAATATTATAGATTTGTTTCTATATCATGTATGAGAAATGATTTCCATTACAACACTTATATTTTCACTTTTCTCTTGATATCTATCTCCATTAAGTAGAAATGGTAGTTTATTTTTATTTCATTTTTAGTGTTATGTAGTACTATATTAAACATTAGAAATTGGTTTTTAATTTCTCTTTTTTCTATGCTTTGCATTTGTGTACCCCAAGGTCATGAAGATATTTCATGGGGCTTCCTGTAGAAGCTTGTTGTTCATTGGCTTCATTTTTACCATGTAAATGAGCAGTCGTTTGGAATTGATTTTTACACATGTTGTCAAGTCAGGGGATAAGGTTCATGTTTTCCAAAATTGGAACTTATTTTTATTTTACATTGTTTATTTTAGTAATTATCACAAACTCGATGGTAAAACAACACAAATTTAATCTCGTGTAATTGTCTAGGTTAGAAGCGTCATCCCACTGACATGTCGCTAAAGGGTGAGGCTCTGAGGCATAAACTGATTCCTTTTCCAGTCCTACAGGATGTTTCTATGCCTCGTGGGACAGAGGCTGCCTCTTCAAAGCCTGCCACAGCCAGCTGAGGTCTCTCCCCTGCCACAGACAACTGTCCTGTGATCGCACCTCCTGACTCTCTTCTTTCCCCTTTTTTTCTATTTCCCTTCTACTTTTCAAGACTGTTGTGTTTTTCCTGAGATAATTCCAGAGAGTCTCTGCTTATGAAGGTCAGCTAACAACCTCGGGGATTCTATTTGCAGTATTAATTTCCCTTTTGTTGCCATGCAACGTAAGATATTCACGAGTGTAGGACCGGGACATCTTGGGGGAAGCCCCTTCTGCCTTTCACCCTGTCCAGTTTGCAGGCCTTCTGGCACCACACCGAAGCAGTCTTTCTTGTAAATCACCTACATCGCTCTTTAAAAGGTATTTTTCTATTCCAGTAGGCTTGCAGTGCATTCTTGCATTGAAAGCACATTATGGTAATTTTTAAGTGACAGATCTATTTAGTACTTAGGCCTTTCAACTTTATTCATCAAGATTTCCTGGACACTTTTGCATGGAGAAAGTTCTGAATCAGCTCATCAGTTTTGACAAATACAGCTATTTTAGATTTCAAGGAAAGTATAAATTCTTTGGGGGAGAATTGACATTTTTATAATATAAATTTTCTACTGTATGTACATATCTTCCAAAATTAGACATGGCATTATGATTTTAATTTTTTTCAATAATGTTTTATATTTTCTGTATAGAAATCACTGACAAAAGTTTCAGGGAGTTGTATTTTTTAAAACCTTGAAATATTCCAATTAGTGCTGTGTTTTTTGAATACATAGGTTTTATTTCCTCCTGATTATTTCTTTTGCCTTTTCTCATACTGTGTTTCCTAGGAAATCCAGTGAAAATGCTGATTAGGAACCATAATTGGTGTTTTTAACTTCATTGTTTACTCTAGAAAGAAAGCTTTCAATATTTCACCATTAGGAAGACTTATAACTAATTTCTGTACCTAATTTTGTGGACATATCTGACCTACCAGATTTGTTTTGAGACAGAATGAAAACAAAATGGTTAAACAGTGGCCTTTAGTATACATTTTTTTTTACTTCTGTTTATGAGAATCACGTGATACTTTTATGGTGTGATTAGCACTATTTTTAAAAATTTAGGTAAATCTAACATATTTTGGATACATCAACAGTGCTCATTCTATAACCTTATTTCTGTATTACTGAATTTAAATTTTCAATATTTATTACATGCTCACACACAGCCTATGTTTATCAGAGACTGGCCTATAGGGTTTTTTGTTTGTTTGTTTGTTTGTTTAGACAGGGTCTCACTTTTAGATCAGGCTGGCTCTGAGCTCATTATGTAGCCCAGGCAAGCTTCCAACTCAGCAATGCTTCTGCCTACTGAGTGTTGGGACTATAGGCGTGAGCCCCAGCATTGTGGGTATGTGGTACTGATCGCTGGTGGGCATGAGTCACTACGTATGGTATTGTTGAATATAGTTACTGGGAATTGAACCAGGGCCCTTGTGGCTGCTAGGCAGGTGCTGGAACCACTGACCTAAATCTCTGGCCCCTATAGTTTTTTTTTTTTTCCATAATGCCTTTTCCAAATGTTGGTAAAATATGTAATGTTCTCAAATCCAAAACTTTGAGTGTTAATGTGTGTAATAGCACATCACATTTCAGATTTTCAGATTACAGGTGTGTTGATGTTAACTACTCAGACATTTTACAATCCTAAGGGCTTTGAAATGCAAACACTTCCATTGGCACACATTTCAGACCCAGGATAACAACCTCTATTGAAACTGCTGTGGTCTTTCAGTAAGTAAAATATTTTTTATATTTTATTCTTTATATAAGAATATATAAATTGCTATCATCTTTTCTACAGTATTTACAAGTATTCATCAACGAGACCACTTGACATGGCAGCGTCTTTTGGGGCAGATGTTTTCAGTAAGTTTCAGTATATTTCAAAGCATTATAGCTATCCAGTTATTCTGTTTCAAGTTATATAATGTTGGAAAATTGTATTTTCTGTGAACTTTTCAGTCTCATCCATATTCTCTAATTAGCATGAATAAAATAGTATCTTTTGAACTTCTGTAAGAGTGATAGCAATAGTCCATTATTCACTTTTGACTTTGGTCATTTATATTTTTATTTTTCTGGTGGTTGATGTTTTTATTAACTTTATTATCTTGGGAAAATCTTTGATGTATCTTTTACCTCATGTGTATTTATACCAGTAATTTTCAATCTCACTATTGTTCAATTCTCCATATTTTCTTTGCTTTCTTTAGAATTGAGTTGATACTCATTTTCATCTTTTTAAAGAGTATACTTATACCCCCCTTATTTTGACTTTTCCTTTATTTGCTGATTTTGAGATTTAATGTATATCATGTAAGTCACCATTTTAAATTTCAGTGGCTTTTCTTCATGATGTTGTATAATCATCACCATAACCTAATTGTAGAACATTTCTATCAACTCATACTTATTATCAGTTACTTGTATTTCCTCCATTCTCTCACTACCTAGCAACCATGAATCAGTGGCTTTTTGTATTCTGCTTCAGTTACTCAGCAATGACAATTTAAAGTCTCATCCATCTTATACCACAGTAACAGGACTTGAGTTCTCCTTATCATGCTTATTAAATATTTCACCATATAGATGCATCAATGTGTTTTTCCACTTAGAAATTGATGGAAAAAGGGACCATTTTGACTTTTAGACTATTGTCTATAAAGCTGGTATAAACAGTCTACAAATCCTTGTGTGTGCTTATTTTTAGGTGTCTTTTTATGGCTAAAAAATTACTGGATTGTACAGAAACTCCACATTTAAGTGTTAAAGAACCATTTACAGTATGCTGTATTGTTTCATGTTACCTACTAGCTGTACCTGAGGGTTCTGATTTCTTCATGGGCTCACTATCATTTATAATCACTTGCCTTGTTGATGATAACCACCCATTTGAGTGGAGAGTGGTATCACTGTAGTTTATGATTTGTATTTTCTTGGGCTGGGGATTTAGCTCAATAGTTCTGGCATCTTCCTGGCAAGCACAAAGTCCCAAGTTTGATATCTTGAGTTTGATCCCCACTACCACATATCACAATGCCAGGAGTGGTGGCTCACACTTGTAATCCCAGCACTCGAGAGGCAGGCACAGGAGGATTGCTGTAAGTTCAAGGTTAACCTGGGTTGCATAGTGAGTT
>PVIC010006763.1:0-53176 GCA_004025085.1 Thryonomys swinderianus
TTTTTTTTTACTTATCTATACTTATTAAGTATTTTCCTCTAAAATTTAAATGTTCTGAAATCAATGAGTATAAAGAGTCAGGGTTCTGTATAGTGCCTGGCACAGAAAAAATATTCAATAAACATTTAATGAGTCAATGATTATTTTGTTTGTTTGTTTTGCTTTGTTTGTTTTTACTATTATGGAACCATTTTTTATTAGCTTCTTAATCATCATTTAGAAAGAAAACACTATAGAGTAACACCATTAAAAGCAGCTCTGATAAAGCAGTCACTACTACATGTCATAAAGCAGGTATAAAGTATTTTACATTCACAGAGATATGATACAATACTGTCCTACATCTATAATACTAAAGGATGCAATTTTAAAAGACCTTATTTCAGACTTGATTGTACTTTTCCAGCAAGGTCCAAAGGTTGATATGACACAGCTTTGTAAAGAAATATACTTTCTTAGATAGAATTTCCTTTTATTAATAGCTCAATTTTCTCTCTTCATGAGCATTAGCTAAAAACTATTTTTTAAAAAACCTGGAGTGGACTGGAGATTTAGCTTGGTGGTTCTGGCACCTGCCTAGCAAGTACAAGGTCCCTGGTTCAATCCCCAGTAACCACATACAACAACACTGAGCATGGTGACTCATGACCACCAGCAATCAGTACCATATACCACAGTGCTGGGTGTGGTGGCTCACGCCTGTAATCCCAGCACTCGGGTAGCAGAGGGAAGAGAATTGCTAAGAGCCAGGCTTGCCTGAGCTACATCATGAGCTCAGGGCCAGCCTGAACTACAACAGGGGCTGCGGGTTGTGGGCTGGGTAGGGATATGGGTAAAAGTGAAAATTATCTCGGGTCATATACTGGTACAAATTCCCTAGTGTTGACTGTGATTATGAGCTGTCTATAAAAAGTACCAATAAAGATTCAATTTTTAAAAAGTCATAGTACGTACTGCTTATCTATTTTTTTCACTTAAAGTCACCTCATAAACATATTTCTGTGGCAGAAAGTGCTGCTTTTTTATATTCATCTGAGTGAAGCAAAGTTTCTAATATATTAACCATAACCAATTCCCAATTTTGACCCTTCAGAGAAACTTTTAATTAATTCAGACACAGGACTTCTGTTTTCTGGTATCTACTCATTCATTAGTTGTAGTAAACTATTTTATATTATGTCATCTAAGGACTATTGTTTTCTGCTTTTTCTACTTATTACTGCACATTGTATATAGTATGACTCCTCTAGGTGTTATCTCTATTATTTCAATGGGGGAAAATAGTCATTTCTGCTCTCAAAATGCAGGATTTTCTACACGAACAGTGACATTTTTACACCAACAGTAAATACTTCATATTGACATTTACTCTATATGACACTCTTCATTCTGTATTCATCATTAAATTTTCTTTCTTTTTCCTGTTTCAATTGTCCCATGGAGGTTTTTTGTTTTCATATTCTTTTTCCTTGCCTGGACCCTCACAAGTACATTAAGATGAAAATAGTAGCAATGTTCTTCCTCATTCTGGCAGTATCACTGTTTTCCCAAGTAAAGCCAGTATTTTTTAATTGTATGCCCTATCAATTGATCAATTACAACTTAAACCAATACCTCTAAGTCCCATATAAGTGATTAATTTTCTTAATCAATTTAACCTTTGGTGTGGCTCTGTTCCAGCCTCTTTCCTCTTATGACTCTGTTCTCCACACATACTTTTAGTTTTTCTTACATCGCATCTATATTTAGAACACTGAGGCTGCAAAATGTGGTGCTTAGATTCTGAGAGGTCAAAAGCAGACATTTCAGAAAAGTCAAACAGAAACTAAAGCATCAAAAACAGAATTATGACTTATCTACATTTTGTATACCAGGAAATTAATTAAACTATGGTGAATGTGTTTTACAGGAATTATGGTAACAAAAGAGAACAAAAAATAAAATAAAAACATAGGTATTCTTCTATGAAGTTTCTGTAGTAGATGGATACATAAAATGAACACCTAAAAGATAATTATCAATGTCAAGAGAAGTAGAGTTTAGGCTAATGCATTTAGCATAATACAGCACTGGCATACTGTCTTGTTGGAAAAGGATTTGTCTGAGCTCAAAAAAAGTGAATTTGCAGGACATACACCAAACTGGCAGGAAAACTGCCTGCTGTCGACCCACAAGGATGGTAAACCCAGCGTCACTCTAAACAAAACCCTCCATCACTAAGAATGCTGAGCACTGATCAAACAAAATACTTCTCTATAAATCTCCAATTTGACCAACACAACTCATTCACCTACTTTCTGCCTTCTTTCAGCCAATCTTCTGTCACTGAGTTTCATGTCAATATCAACACTATGGATTTTTAAATTTATAATAACTATATATTTGAGTATTTCAGCTACTAAAGTAACTGCATAAAATGTTTAAATACTTATTACATACCAGGAAATGGTGAACATGAAATTATACAGTATTTCTAATTCATAGAACAACTATATGGAGCAAGCATTATCCTTTTACAGAGCAAGAAATTGAGGCAACCCACTCAGGACTCCTTCTGTTTCTCAGGAACTATTCCTCCTATTTCTATTCCTTATTCCTATTTCTCAATAAATCTTTCCTACAATTAAAAAAAAAGAAGAAAGGGCCGGAGGGTTAGCTCAGTGGTTCCGGCGCCTGCCTCGCAAGCGCAAGGTCTTGAGTTCAATCCCCGGTAACCACATACAATGCTGGGCGTGGAGACTCACGCCCACCAGCCATCAACACCACATACCACAGTGCCAGGCATGGTGGCTCACACCTGTAATCTCAGCACTCGGGAGGCAGAGACAGGAGGATTGCTGAGTTCGAGGCTTGCCTGGACTACATAGTGAGCTCAGGGCCAGCCTGAACTACAAAGCGAGACCCTGTCTCAAAAAAAAAAAAAAAAAAAAAAAAAAAAAAAAAAAAAAAAAAAAAAAAAAAAGAAGAAATTTAAGCTTAGATAAAATATCTTTGTCGAGACATCCTACCTATTAAAAGGTGAACCGCCTTTTTCTCTACAACAGAAACTTTTAATCAGCCAAGCTGGTTTACCATCTATGGGAAAGTAGTAAAATTATTTCTCCCACTGATAACAAGAGCTGGAGACAATTCCAGTCTCTGAAATGATAATACAAACATGCTGACACAGTTTGCTTTATGAAAACACACAAGTTAAAAAGTCTTCAAATTAAAAACATCAACAATTTTGCATCACAACCTTCACAAAAATGTTTATGATAAATGTCTTCACTGTACTGAAAGCTGGTAAAGCTTTCTTACTCAGAACAGTTTAACTATTCCTAAGTACACATTCAACTGTCATGAAAAGAGTAAACTATTTAAAAATAAAATAAGTCCCACTCAGATGTACTATATAATGACATTAACTATTTAATGTATCCTATCTTACTCAAATAAAAACAGGAAAATTATAATTATTAAGTATTTTCAAAAAACAATGTGTTTAAGTAAAGAATTGTGAGAAAAGGGAAAATACATTAGTGTATATAAAATATTTGTTGAGAAATTTTTATCCTATTCTAAATACTATTCTAAATACTATTAATAATGGAAACCTACAATTTTATTTGTACATATTTAATTTCAAAATACTAGTCCAACTATGACTAATGTCAACATAACACAGTGATTCTCTGGAAAACATCACTCAGTTCTATAAGTCATTATGCATAAGACCTGAATGTTTTTAGGGTCAGGGCACACAAAGATTAAGACATTCTATCTGCCATCAAGTGACTTTTAAGTACAAGGATTACTAAGAAGTGCACATCAAACACTATTAAGGATATAAAAGAGGCAGAACTAAAATGTGATGAAAAAATAAAGTACCTATATTAGATGAAGACAATAGACCATATATCAAAAGTTACTAGTATTTGAAATTCTACTGAGAGTTTGAGTAGTGTTTCAAAAATGATAAGGAAGGACCAGAGATTTAGCTCAGTGGTTCCAGCACCTGCCTCACAAGCGCAAGGCCCTGAGTTCGATCCCGGTAACCACATACAATGCTGGGCATGGTGACTCACGCCCACCAGCAATCAAAATACCACATACCACAGTGCCGGGCGTGATGGCTCACGTCTGTAATCCCAGCACTCGGGAGGCAGAGACAGGAGGATTGCTGAGTTCCAGGCTTGCCTGGGCTACATAGTGAGCTCAGTGCCAGCCTGAATGACAAAGCAAGACCCTGTCTCAAAAAAAAAAAAAAAAAGATAAGGAAGATTAAACAGGAAAACTGGAAGACAAAGATACGTTTGAAGAAAACCTAGGGACACAAAAGGGACAATGGACTTTAAATGCAAATTTAGACATTGTAGGCTCACTCCATAGGCCTAAGAAACCTTGAAGGCTCTCAAATGAAATCTTTAGCAAGAAGGACTTGCTCTGACTTGTCCTTGAAGAGGTCACTGTAAAAAGACCTAAGATCAACAATTTGAAGAGAAGATACAGTGGCAAGGAAACACTTTTAATTGTTGAAGTCAAAGATCTAAATAGCCTGAACTAAGACAATGACCAAACAAGCTGCATAATCTTCTCATGTCCTGATTTACCAATTTATTAAACACAGAGAATACATACACTCTGCCCCATAGACATCTGAAATATGAGTAGTGAAAAGCAAGCTTTATTAAATAAATTCAGGAATTCAAAACAATGCATACAAAATGTAGGTACTTGGGAGAAATTTAACAAATTGCTTAGAAATTTAGGTTGTTCATCCATAAAGATTTTGTAGCATTAACAATTATCTACAAAAATGCTAAACTCCTAGGAATAAACTTGAAGGAATTAAAAGAATCATATCTTTTTTTGGATTTTGGGGTTTTTTTATTTATTTATTTTTGAGACAGGGTCTCGCTTTGTAGTTCAGGCTGGCCCTGAGCTCCCTATGTAGCCCAGGCAAGCCTCAAACTCAGCAATCCTCCTGCCTCTGCCTCCTGAGTGCTGGGACCACAGGTTTGAGCCACCATGCCCGGCATTTAAAAGAATCATATCATAAAGACATATGTGCACCCATGTTCATAAGCTGAGTTTGTGATAGCCCAGTCTTGGAAACAACCCAGATACCCATCAACTGGAGACTGGATAAAGAACATGTAGGTTTTTTAACAAAACAGAATATTACTCTGCCATAAAGAATGAGAAGTTTCATTCGTTTATGTGCAAATGAACACACCTTGAGGACACACTAATAAGTGAAATAAATAGATCACAGATATGTAAATACTATATCTTTTCTCTGGTATGAGAACCTGTAGAAGTAAATGAGTTCTAAAATGTATGATAGATTTTGTGAAATACGAAATATTCAAAGGGACTATGGTAGGAGAAAGTAATGAGGGGAAAGAATAAATATCTGAAAAGAAAAAGAAAGCACATGGATATAGGGGGTGGGGGTTTGTGGGGTGGGTAGGGATATGGGTAAAAATGAGAATTAACTTGTGTCATATACTGGTACAAATTCCCCAGTGTTGACTGTGATTGTGAGCTGTATATAAAATGTACCAATAAAGAATTCAATTAGAAAGTGCTAAACTCATTTTGGAAATGAATTGGAGATAACTTTTTACAAGTTATATGTTAAATGTGGTTAAGTTCAGGATTCATCTTATTTCAGTAAAAATTATACTTAGAGCTTTGAAAAATAAAGGCTATTCAAACTGTGTACAGTTTTTTAAAGCTTGTTGCTCTGCTTAAAATGAGTGTGGAGTTTTTACTTTTATAGGTAATTTATATATGTATATGGATTGCTTTTCTCTTAAGGTTACTGTGTGATGTCACAATGGTAAGATTTAAAGTATAAATATTAAGATACTGCATGTCCTTAGAAAGGGAAGCCCATTAAACATTAATGAACTAACAATTATACTATATAATACATATCTATATATTAATGTAGAATTGTTGGTTCAGGCAGTATTAGTATAAATATCAGGGCAAATATTAAAATACTTTGCAGATTAATTTATAGTTAAGTTTGAATTTAAATTTCTAGGTGATTTTTTTCAAAAAACAAATAGGATTGGTTCAATTCTTTCTTTCCTTAGTCTCTGAGTTCCTTTAAAAATAACAATGCCCAAATATTTTACTTCAGGGCTGCAAAATTGTACCTTAGATTTAGAAACCTTATAACCCCTGATTGCTGGAAAACTTAGCAGAGCATGAATGCCTTGGCTACAAAGTTTTTTTGAAGGAGCACATACAAATATATTTCTGATATATATATGTATATATATATATATATATATATGATATCTCTGATATCTACATATTGCAAAACTGTGATCTGGGAACATTCAAAACATGCCAAGTTATGAGAAAGCACCTGCCCAAAAAGGTGAGGACTGTCTCTGAATCCTTGCAGAACAGTCCACGTCAGCTGAGAGGCCTGGTCATGAGGGTTTTCAGAGGCAAAATGAAACTGGGACTCTGGATTAAAAAAAAAAAAAGAAATCATCTTTTAAGTCTAGTACTGAAAAACAACTAGCATCTTCTGGTATCTGAGAGAAAAGAGTGTACAGATTAGGGACCACTGGATGGATTGCCACTACTCCCTCCTTTATATAACAGTATTTAAGCAGGATAGGATATCTCTCTCCCAAGCAGGCAACTGGGCTTTCAGACATAATTACAAAGGAATGAGTAAAGAAAAAGCCATCCCAGTTACAGCCTAAGCATTGTGAGAAATAACCAATTCTTTCCTTCCTGCAGCCCCAAACCCTAAAACAACTTAGGGAATTCCTAGGAATTATGGGTTTCTGTTGCCTTTGGATAGCAGGATATGGTAAAATTGCACAACCACTCTATCAGTTTATAAGGGAAGTCCAAATAGCAAAGACCCATATTTTAACCTAAGAACCTGGTTCTCAAGCATCTTTGCAAAAGCTCAAACAAGCACTTCAAAATGCCCCAGCATTGAGCTTGCCGACAGGACACGGGTTCAGTTTACATGTTGATAAAAGGCAGGGTATGGCTTTGGGAGTGCTTATGCAGTATTGAGGACCTGCTCAACAGCCTGTAGGGTACCTAAGCCATGACTTAGACCTTGTAGCGAAAGGATGGCCTTTGTGCCTCAGAGCTATAGCTGCAGTAGCTCTCTTAGTCCCAGAGGCATCCAAGCAAAGATCTCATATATACACCTCACAGTGTGGCAGGACTTCTTTCATCCAAAAGGAGCTTATGGTTATCAGACAGTCAGCTTCTTAAATATCAGACCCTGCTCTTAGAAGTGGCCATCCTGCCACCTTTTTACCAGAAGAAGAAAAATTGAAGCTGAAAGACATGATTGAGAACAGGTAATTCTGTGCTCATATGCAGCCAGAGAAGACTTATTACACAAAACCCTTGTTAATCCTGATTTTGGGATGGCAGCTCTTTCATAAGGAATGGGACAAGAAAGGCAGGATATGCAGTAGTGACTCTACACCAGACGCTTGATTGTTCTTCACTTGCACCTGGCACTACTGCACAGTCAGAACTCATAGCTTTGACCAGGGCTTTACAACTCAATAAGGAACAACAGGTCAATATTTATACTGATTTGAGATGTGCTTTCTTAATATTACATGCTCACATAGCCATATGGCAAGAAAGAAATTATCTGACAGCCAATGGATTGCCTATAAAGTATCAGAAAGAGATGAACTTTTATCATCTGTCTAGTTGTCTTCTGAAGTGGCAGTTATTCACTGTAAAGGACATCAAAAGGGAGATGATAAAATATCTCAAGGTAATCGATGTGCTGATATAGCAGCAAAAAAGGTGGCACAAAGCTCCCCTTTCAAGCTTCCCTGATGTGGAAAGGGTCCCTTGAATATATTCGACCAAAGTATTCTCAGTCAGAGATTGAATGGGCTCTCTCCCATAGGTGTCAGTTTCTCCCCTGAGGATGGTTACAGCCTAATGATGGTAAACTGTTTCTACCTGGTACTTGTGCAACTGTAAAAGCTAAATGTTGTATATACATCCCTGATCCATCCACTAATATTTCAATTGCTGTTCAAGACATCAGAAGATAGGTTAATGCTATGTCAGATTCTAAAACACCCTAGATCTTCTCCTTATCCACTCTATGGGAGGATATTATGGTTATTCTTGGAGGAAACAATTGTTGATTATATCCATAATGATTCTGATGTCCTTACTGTTTGGACCATGTATGCTTAACCATTTCTTTGCCTTTCATTCCTCCAGCCTACCCAAGATAATGACACATAGAGCCTATCAAGGGCCTTTAGATAGATACTCTGTGGAGTGACCCTGGTATCTGATTACAGCTATGGCCCTCTCCAGCCTGATGTAGTCAGATCGGTCTTCATCCACTGCCCCCTTATGGCAGTTTGGGGTACCTCTTCAGAGGGAGGAATATTATAGATAGGAAAGCTAGTCAGACCTGTAGTAGATAGATAATTTAGGGCTGGCCCTCAAAAAGCCCACATAAAGGGCAATCAAGAAGACCTGCACTGAAGGTCAACATTATCAAAGGAGAAAATGACCCTACCTACATAAAACAACTGATATTTCTGGAGTGGATAGTCAAGACCTTGACCCACCCAGAAAAGTCTCCTGACTAAAGACCGTATACACTGCTATGTGACTTGCTTTCTCATTGGACCTCCTTTGATTAGTATTATTTAAGCAACCCTACTTGTAATACCCTTTGTTAATTATGGTTTGCCGATTTCTTTTAAATCTTATTGGAAGCCCCCACTTCAAGCCCACATCACCTTGTGGCTTTGCTCCATAAAAGCCCTCTGAGTGGTGAGGTGGGTGGGTTGCCCACCTTTCTGGGTTCCCCCCTCTGTCTCTATTATACAGAAGCTTTTCTCTCAATAAAATTTTCCTACTCTGAAAAAAAGAACAAAAACAAAACAAACAAATAGGAATAACTGTCTCCCACACAATCTTTCCATAACAAGAACAAAAATTCTATAACAGCAATAACTATTTTTAACATAAGAATAAATAACCAGGCATGGTGGTACATGCTTATAATCCCACACTCTCAGAAGGCTGCTCACTGTGAGTTCAAAGCCAACCTGGGATACTTAATGAGTTCAAGGCTAGCCTGAACTGCATAACAAGACCTCGTCTCAAAAAAAAGGAATAAGAATTGTACAGAATATGTGCAAAAACTCTTAAGTAAACATACAGTAACCATATTTTTGATTGGAAGATTCATAATTGGAAAGATATCAATTTTCTACGAAGTAACATGTGGATATAATGCCAAATAAAAGCCTAAGACACTTTTAGAGCAAGTTAGAGAGTACTTAAGAAAGTAATTTCTAATTGGGCCGGAGATTTAGCTCAGAGTTTCCGGCGCCTGCCTCGCAAGCACAAGGTCCTGAGCTTGATCCCGGTAACCACATACAACAATGCTGGGCGTGGAGACTCATGCCCACCAGCAATCAACCAGCAATCAGCACCGCATTCCACAGTGCCGGGCATGGTGGCTCACGCCTGTGATCCCAGCACTCGGGAGGCAGAGACAAAAGGATTGCTGAGTTCAAGGCTTGCCTGGGCTACATAGTGAGCTCAGGGCCAGCCTGAACTGCGAAGCGAGACCCTGTCTCAAAAAAAAAAAAAAATTCTAATTGTTTGAAAGAATAAACATCAAAATTGAATGTCCAAATATTTTATAAAAAAGAATGGTGACATTCTATCAGATTTAAAATTTGTTTTAAAGTTACAAAAATAAAAATTACTTGATAAGCCAGGATAGACAAACAAATCAATGAAACACAAAAGGATAAGAAATTAGTCGATGGGGCCGGAGGGTTAGCTCAGTGGTTCCGGCACCTGCCTCGCAAGCGCAAAGGTCCTGAGTTCGATCACCGGAAACCACATACAATGCTGGGCGTGGAGACTCACGCCCACCAACAATCAATACCGCATACCACAGTGCCAGGTGTGGTGGCTCATGCCTGTAATCCCAGCACTTGGGAGGCAGAGACAGGAGGATTGCTGAGTTCCAGGCTTGCCTAGGCTACATAGTGAGCTCAGTGCCAGCCTGAACTACAAAGCAAGACCCTGTCTCAAAAAAAAAAGAAAAGAAAAGAAATTAGTCGATAATAAGAGGAGGCCCTTTGAATAAATGGGAAGAGATGATATTCACTAAATGTTGTTGTGAAACTGAACAGAAATCTGTGATTAAATTTTTTAAAAAGAAAATGTTATCCTTAATTCATATTGTCATTCAGCATAAAATAGAGATGAGTTAAAGATACGAACTGTAATAACAAAATAGAACCATGGGGAAACTACAGTATGTGAAGCAAAATGTTGTCCTAAGATTTTGTTTTGTTTTGTTTTTTGCAGTACTGGGGATTGAACTTGGGTCCTTGTGCTTCTAAGGTAGGCACAGTACCACTTGAGCTAAATCCCCAGGCCCCTCCTAAGATTTTATTTTTCACGCCTATTTGTCAGTGTCCTGGCAGAATGTAGATAACACATTCAACCACTGTAACTGGGAGAGTTTAGTAAGAGGACTTGGCGAATGGGAGTATAGCTTAGAGGTAGTCCATTTGGCATTGCGTGCTCTAGGGCCTGGGTTGGATCTCTAGCACTGGGGTCTGGAAGGCAGAATAAAATAACTTTTCATAAAAGTGGTCAAGTTAAAGAAAATCACACAAGAGTAGTGAAGGGCCCCCAGGCTAGCAAGAGATATGGAGGGATCTATTTCTTACCCTCAGTCCAAAAGGACAAGGGAGGGAGCCAGTATCAGAACCCACATGAGCATAGACCACCAGATAGCAGCTGTGGCCTTTGGGAAAAATATGCATCCTGTCCACAATCAACCCAGCCGAAAGGCAACAGCATAAATGCCTTGACCTCCCCTCTACCACCCATCTATCTCCTGGCAATGGCTCCACAGGCTGCCTCATGAGGAAGGTAGATAGAAAAAAGTCCATTGATGCTACAAAGAGCAAGGTGGAAAAGGATGGGGAGTGAATCAGGAGCTAGAAATGGAAAAACTGCCATTGAAAAGCATTAAAGTAGTGATTTATATCAATGCTGAAGAGGATGTGAAAAACTAGAGATTAATGTTTATAACTAAAAATTTCTACACTTCTGCAAGTCAAAGTGATAAAATGTGATTATTTTTAAACCCAGAAATTCTACTTCAAAGAATCTATCATTCAGAAATACTCAAAGAATCAATATATATCTATGGTGTAAATGTCTGTATGTGTTAGATTTAGGTATACAGTTTGTATACACATATTTATGTGTACAAATACACATGCATGAATGAATATTCATCACAGCATTGTTATCCTGAAAATCTTCGTTTGTTTGTTTGTTTTGAGACAGGGTCTCACTTTGTACTTCAGGCTGGCCCTGAGCTCACTATGTAGTACAGGCAAGCCTTGAACTCAGCAATCCTCCTGCCTCTGCCTCTGGAGTCCTGTGATTACAGGTGTGAGCCACCACACCTGGCACTGTGGTGTGTGGTACTGATTGCTGGCGGGCATGAGTCACCACAAACAGCACTGTGGTATGTGGTTACTGGGGATCAAACCAGGGACCTTGCACTTGCAAGGCAGATGCCGGAACCCCTGAGCTAAATCCCCAGCTCAATCCTGAAAAATCTTGTAACAACCTAATACCCATTAACAAGGAAATGGTTAAATATATTACTGTATTTATAAAATGGTAAATAATATGATACTGTCTTATATTTAATAAGTAAAGATGATCATAGTAAGACATTAAGTCACAAAATTAATGAGGAGCATATGTGTAGAGAAAATAAATTAAAAGGGACACATACAAAGAGGTAGTAAAATTATGGATAGCAATTAAAACTGGTATATACCAAGAGATGGTAAAATTATAGATAAGTTTTATTTATTACTTTTATTTCTGGCTATATATAGTTTCTAAGTTTTTAATAATAACATGAATTATTGTTTAGTACTTGGTGCTCATCTTAAGAAAAAAAGAGAAAATTGTTAGTGTTAAAGTAACAGATACTTTTGAATCTGTTCAATGTGGCTTCTTACTTGTCTCAAACACCTTACTGACCAAAACACCTAGGTAAAACTCCACATCAGGGTAAGTGGAAGTCTCTGTAGGAAAAAGTCTGAAGGAAAAACAATAAATATTTATGAGAATTATATTTTGTGAGAAAGATGTTTTAATGATAGAAAAGATATAGAGGTGCATCAGCAAGAAAAATGACAGGATTACCAGTCATCACATTCATTTTTTTTTGTAGCTTCTAAAATTTAGTGTCAGCCTCATAGCAAGAAGCCTATTATAAACTGCAGTCCTTATTTTACATTGATATCAAAATAAGACTAACAAAATTTAAGTATCAAGTAGTATATTATTTATGCCTTATAAGAAACATGAAGTTTTAAAAAAATCCTTCAGTATCAATTAAATTAACACTCAGTTTCTAGGTATTAGGAGAAGCAATTTATTCAGATATGATCAGGAAATTTGGTCATGAAACAAAATTTTGTCCTATTCTGGAAGTTGCATTAAAAATATAATTTCTAGCTTCAGTCTCAAAAATTGATCAAATGCATTCGTTTTCTTTCTCAAAACCTACTACTTTAGTAAAGGAATACTATATATTGAGACATATACATACACACATATTAATAACAAGAAAGACAATAAGAAGAGTCAACTGGCACATAGGAAATTTCAAGAAAACTGTGAAAGAGGAAAGAGAAGAAAGCATAACATAATATGCACACAGAAGCAGCCATGGGAACAAAGACCAAAGTCACCTTTTCTTTAACAGAAATCAGGAAAAGTGTACAAATGGAAACTTAACTACATCAAAAGGCATGATATGATACAAAGCTTAAAAAAAAGATGAATTAGAAGTCAGAGTTGTAATCATTTTCCAAGATGGTTCAATGATATCTGTCCCATTCACTTCTTTAGCCTTATCCTAAATTAAATAAGAAATGGCTCCATGTAGCCAACAGAGTACAGTAGAGGTGACAATGGATGATTACTGAAGCAAAGTCTTAAAAGGCCTTGCAGCTATCACCTCATTCTCTTGGATTGCCCACTCTAGTAAACCTGGTTGCATACTGTGAATATATCAAAAGCTTCCCAAGAAAGGAAGGGAGAGAAGAGGTGACAAAGGAATGTGTATTAGTTACTTACTTATTATGGGAATAAAGTATAGAACACCAATGACATATAGAAGCAGAGATTTATTTTGGGCATACTGTTTTTAGAGGTTTTAGTCAAAGGCAGAAAGGAAATAAGGAAAGAACTTAGGTAGCTAACTGCCAGGTAGCAGAGAAAAATGGGAGGTATCAGAGGGGGAGATATACCCCTCCAGGTTACACCCCAAATGACTCACATCTGAACAGCCTCCACCTCCTAATAGTAAATCAGCTCCAGTGCTGTGGGAAACAGGGGAAGAACATGCAACCAGAACCCCTGCAGCAAGCCCCATTCCCAGTGAGGCCAACAGCACAAGGTGAAACAACCATCAAACACACTGAAAATAAGATTTAGTGAAGAAGCTGAGCCCAGGCGTGACCCATGCCACTCTGGGCAGCAAAAGAAAAAAATGCTTTAGCTTGCCCCACTTTTATTTGGTACCAAGGTTTCACACCTGTAATCCCAGCATGTGTAAGGCAGGGCAGATGCCAGCAATTATGTAGATAAAATTCCCTGCACAATGTGGAGAGAAAGATGGTGTGATGGTTTTAATCATGAACTCTAGAGTCAGACTTCCTGCTTTGAATTATTTGTTTCCATTTACTTGCTTGATCTCATTTGTACTACTTTCACCTGCCTGTGGACAAATGTCAGTGGTCAGAAGCCATCAGATCCATAAAGAACAAAATAGAAAGAAGGATCAGGACTTCTGGACAGGATCAATAACGTGGTTTACAGAACTAATACCAGGCCCAGTGCTAACAACCATCAGGACAAAGGCATAGGTATGCAATTTAACATCTGAAGTAGGCAAAGGAAACCAAAGACAGTTCTGTCAGAGGGTAGCCAAGAAGGATTAGCAAATTGAAGTGAATCTCTAGTCTTCTTCAATAAAAACTGGCAGAGGAACCAGGGGTAGGTCAGGATCAGTTTTGCAGATCACCTTCTTGAGATGGGAGTTAGATTACAAAGCTTATCCAGACTCAGAAGCAGAGTAACCAGAAAAAAAGTGTCTATATCTTTCCTTCTAGAAAGAATAGCAAAATTATCACTCCCAAGATACAGTCAAATTAGCCAAGAGGGGCCACAAATAAGCCTACTATGTCACTAAATTACAACAAACATCATTATAAAATGAAATTCCGGGGCTAGACAAAGGATTTTACTCATTCTTAATCCCTGAGTTGGGCAACTGATCAGCATTTGAAAAAGGAAAAAACGTGTACATTTTAAAATTTATAATTATACAAAAGAAAAGTGAAATAAATTAAAATGGGGACCACGCCTAGAGAATTCTTTTTTTTTTTTTTTTTTTGCTTTTGAGACAGGGTCTTGCTTTGTAGTTCAGGCTGGCCCTGAGCTCACTATGGTGCCCAGGCGAGCCGCCGCGAACTCAGCAATCCTCCTGCCTCTGCCTCCCGAGTGCTGGGATTACAGGCGTGAGCCACCACGTCCGGCATTGTAGTATGCGGTGATGATTGTTGGTGGGCATGTCTCCACACCCAGCATTATATGTGGTTACCGGAGATTGAACTCAGGACCTTGCGCTTGCGAGGCAGGCGCCGGAACCACTGAGCTAACCCTCCAGTCCGCCTAGAGAATTCTTGATCAGAAAAATCCAGGGAAGTCTCATGGTGACCTTAGCCTTGATTTACAAATATAAGTGAAGCTCATCTTAGGCCATTTTAAAGCCTATAGTAAAGAAAATAAAACTTACAAAAATAAAACCATTTCTAGTTTGTTGCTTCTCAATAAATGGATTACTCAAATACATGAAAGTTTTAATGTGTACTTTTAACATTTTCAACCACTGAATAAAGGACTAGAAGCTTAACATGGTTAATCTACTGCCCAGAGTTAGCCTAGTGACCAACTGCACCTTCCCTTTGTCAGCACCATGACCTCTTGTATCCCGGTTTCTGCTCTGACAAGCACACACTCTCTGACTGCTAGCCAGGCTGTCATTCTAGATCACACCCTTAATTCCTAGACTGCCCTAAAGATGCCCATCCCCTGGCAAGGCATAAATCACTGGGCAAATCCTCTGCCCAACCCATCATGGTGCCCAAAGTCCCTCAGTCTCTTTTCTCCAGCTGTGAGTTCATTTCACTGGAAAAGAGCACATAAACATTCTGTTTACTGAGTCATCCCTGGGTACCTCTCCTTTCAACTACTTCTGCATTTCCTTTCACTTTTAGGAATGTAGTCCAAACTTACTGCAAGTAACTTCAGGTAGAAATTTGCTCAGTGCTAAATTTACACCAGTAAACTGAGTCTCAGACAGGATGAGTAACTTATCCTGCATCACAGACTTAACAAAAATAAGACTGAAATGGAACTGTCTCAAACTCAGGACTTTGTGGACACCTTGAAACCTTCAAAACTGTTTAATCTTTCAGAGCATGCTCCATGATTGGCCCCCAACCTCATCTAAAAACTCCAGGCAAGTACCAATAAACCCAAGTCCACCTCTGACCTCCATGAACATTTCCTTTACCCAGAAAGGAAATATTCCATCAGAATCTGTATGCTCCATAAATTCTGGGTAACACTTTGGTTTCATAAAGGTCATATTTGAGCACACATCTTAGAAACACTCCAACTACTGCATTTATCCTGAAAATATGGCCTTTTGCTTCAGGGAGGAAAGCAAACTACCATGAATTTGGAACAAATTCAAGGGGCATGCCAGTTGAGAATGGAGCACAGTAATGTAATCATGGTGCACTATTTTCAAGGAAATGAGGTTTTGCCAGGGTTGTGTTTGCATATAAAAGAAAACTGACATGGCAGTTGTCCTTGAAAGAACCTTATTTAATGAATAAATAAGAATTATTTACTTGAATTATCAAATCAACAGCCAAAAAGTGAAGCTTCTTTATTTTCTCTATATAAGCTTAATTCCTGAAGTTCATAGGCTATTTTCCAAAGTGTATACTCTTTGGAACTTCTCACACTCCTACTTAACATTATTCTCTCATTTAGAGATAATTTTTCTCATGCAAAAAGAACCAATCATAAAGTTCATTCTGAATTACCACAAATTTTAAATTGGCAATATCTAAATTAGTGAAATTTCAATATAATGTCAAATTATATTAGATTTTAAAAATAAATATAATGGCCGTGCATGGTGGCACATGCCTGTAATAACAGGACACAGGAGGTAGAGGCAGGAGGATCATTGCCAGATCAAGGCTAGCCTGAACTACATAGAAAGTTCAGGGCCAGCCTGAATTGCAAAGTGAAAGCCTATCTAAAAAACTAACTAAATAAATAAATATAACACCTTAGTGTTATATTTGGTAGTATTACTTATTACCAGAAGATATTATCAGCCATATCTTTGCTAAAAATAAAAAGGAAAAATATATTTCATTGAATAAATTAACTCCATTCCTCTAAATTATGTGATGTTTGGGAAGAATTTAAACCTAGTTTGATAATACTTTTCTAGGGAATGTATATGTCTTATTGTCAACTATTTATCAGTCTTCCCTTTTCAAAATGTTCAGGGGCTGGGTGTGGTGGCTCACACCTGTAATCCCAGCACTCAGGTGGCAGAGGCAGGAAGATTGCTGTGAGTTCAAGACTTTCCTCGGCTATATAGTGAGCTCAGAGCCACCCTGAACTACAAAAAAGACCCTGTCTCAAAAAGAAAAAAAAAACCAAATGTTCAGGGGTCATAACTACCTTAAAAATCCCTGAAATTTAGACCCCATCCTTGGCAAATGGGACGTACAGTCACCCCCAGACAGTAGCCTTCATCCTGCAACAAAGCAACTGAAACCTAGCTATACTGCATTCATAACTGTCTTTTCCAACAGAAAACTTTCAAATGTTAACCTTGGCCTTGAGGATCTTATTTTCTTTCTTAAATAACAAAACATTTAGGACTGAATCATGACTACATGTTCCATAAGGGGAAGAGTTCTAGACTCTGGTTTTGAGTATTCTGAGTATTTGGGTTTGTTTTAAAATTTGTTTATTATTGGGTGGGAGATTTAGCTCAGTGGTTCCAGTGCCTACCTTGCAAGTGCAAGGTTCTGAGTTCGATCTCGGTAACCACATACAATGCTAGGCATGGTGACTCACGCCCACCAGCAATCAATACCACATACCACATTGCAGGGCATGGTGGCTCATGCCTGTAATTCCAGCACTCGGGAGGCAGAGACAGGAGGATTGCTGAGTTTGAGGCTTGCCTGGGCTACATAGTGAGCTGAGGGCCAGCCTGAACTACAAAGCAAGACCCTGCCTCAAAAAAAAAAAAAACAAAAAAAAAAACAAAAAAAACCCAACTTTGTTCATTGTTCAGTTTTACTCACTAAACCTGAATATCTTCTCTCTTGGGTAAGCTTCCAAATTGGAAATATACAAGCTATGTTATTATATGGTCAAATAACATTAGCCCTATAAAAGGACCGAGAAGAAATGTCATATATGAGGAATGAAAAAAAATCTACTAAAAACACTGTGGAGATTTTTTCATATATCAAGATAAGATCTGGCCTGACTTTATATGGAATTAATTTGGCCAACTATGACAGTTATTAATAAAAAAATATGTAACCCAAATAACAGGCAACCTATCAAAGATAAATGGGAAGATATTTTCATCCAGGTAAGTGGTACCTCAACTATGAAATTCTTACTAAAGCTTGCATTGGCCAAACAATGCCTGGCATGGCCCCAGATGGGGTTAGAACTAGGGTTATGCAAGTGTGAAGGGTACAAAATTTAAGGAGGTGCTCACCCTCAGGTACCAAACACGAACTAACACAAACCTAGGAGGATGTGGTTTCTTAAATATCATACCCTACTTACCACTCTTCTGTTTCTCTAGTCTGGACTCTAGATACAAGATATAGGAACTTAGAGGATCTATATTGTATTTGTTTCCTTGGCTGAAGAATCAAACAACAATTTTCCTCCTCATAGTCTTTTATGAAAAAGGAAACAATATTTCATAATCAAATTTTAAAAGAATAAGAGTTATTACACTTTGTATCATTACCTTCAAAGTATTTACTCAGAGTACAAGACATAAAACAAAAAGATTCTTACAAAAAAGTAATAACAACTTTCTTTTCAGTGAATAAGATAAACTAGTAATAAAATGAAATCAATTACTATATACAGTAAAATCTTAGATTGCAAGTGACTTGTTCTATAAGCGCTCTGTAGAATAGTAAATGTTTCTAACAAATCTCAACTTGATAAACAAGTTGTGTCTTGCAATATGAGTAGTATATACCATGACCACAACTGATCACAACTCCCTGACTGCAGAATTTTGGGTTATCATTTCCCAACAGCAAGAGGTTATGAAGGAGATCTCAGCTACAGAGGAGGAGAAAAAAGCAGAGGAATCCCTCACTTCAAATAAGACTAGGGAGGTGCGTAAAATGTGGGAACCACTGCAAAATTTTGTAGAAAAGCAAAACCCGAATAATGCTGTAGCAGGGCAAGCACTTAATCTGTTTAATAACAATGTAATGTCACAGTTCTGCCAAATCCTTAAAAGATGGCAATAGCAAGCGTTACTGTATAGGCTTCTTATTAAAGCTGCACAAAGAGATTCCATTGAGCCAACAGATAATAGTGATTCCCTTAGTGACAGTGAAAGTCTTTCTACACAATAACCCTCCTCTCTCTTATCCCTCTCACACCAACCACAAAGGTTTTCAAAGAAAGTGCAGGTTAGTTTATTTTTCTTTGTTATTTTGTATTATATTACAGTATAATACAGTATTCATTTTATATGAATATTTATGGGTTATGGAATGAATCATCTGAGTTTCTATTATTTCTTATCAGGAAATTTGCTTTGATATACAAGTGCTTTGGACTATCAGCATGTTTCCAGAATGAAATATGCTCACAAGCCAAGACTTTACTGTATGTTGAAAAATTTTTAAACAATTAAATTTGTAATATAGGGAAATATTTGAACTTCTACCTACTTCCATTTTATCTCTCCTCCATTTTTCTCTTTATATGTACATGTACAGTGGTACCTTGGTTCACAAACTGTTCATTCCAAACTTCTGCTCACAAACTGAGTTGGATGAAAACAGAAATAAAATTCAATGGTTAGATTCAATGTTGACCTTATGGAGAGATTTGATGCAGTTCTTGTCCAGTTTGGTTTGTGACCAGAATTATGTAAAGAATTGAGTTCATGAACCCAGGTACCATATTTTGCTTCTTATATAAGAGAAGCCTTGCGATATTTGAGCTTCTGTACCTGATTTATTTCACTTAACAATATGTACTCAAGTTTCATCCATTTACCCACATATGCCTCAAGTTTATCTTTCTTTATGGCAGCATAGTACATCATTATGTATTAAAAAACACATTTTCTTTATTTTTTCATAAGTTGATGGGCATACACATTGCTTCCAAGATATACCTAATACAAATTGTGTGGCTATAAAAAATGAGTACACGTGTATCCCTGTGATACAATTTTAACTCTTTTGAGAAGTTACCAAAAGGAGATAGTTTGGTCAAATGGAATTTTGAGGAATATCATGTCAACAATGAATTTGTTGAGGAACTTCCATATTGATTTCCAAAGTGGTTGCACTAGTTTACACTCCTGGCAACACTGATAATAGAGTTCTTTTTTTTTTTTTTCCAAAATCCTGTCCAGTATTTTACATTTTGCCAGTTATTTTAGATTTTTCATGACAGCCATCCTTTCTGATATAGGATGTCATCTCATGTAGCTTTAGTTTGCATTTGTGTGATGGCCAATATTAATGAGCTTTCTTTCATGTATTTATTGGCCATTTGTACTTCTGAGAAGTATCTATTCATTTTGCTTGCCAGTTTTTTGGCTGGGTCTTTTATATTATAGGTGTCTATTTTTTTAACTTATTTGTATTTTTGTCTCTTTTTCATTTTATTGGTATATTTTAGGTAAAAATTATGATCACATTCACCATTGGAAATTTGTACCTGTATGTGATATATCTTGATTCTTATTTTTTTCATTCCCCTGTTCTTCCTTCAACTCCCAGCCCTTCTACTACCATAAGCTTTGTTTCCATTTTTTTGTTTTTACCATCAAACTTTTCCTTTTCCTTTTTTGCTTTCCCCTGCCCTCCTCCTAGTTCCCCTTTCCCTTTGAATATTTTCTTCCTACCTTCATTTTTTCACACTAGATAAATGATAAGATATTTAGACATCTGTGTCGTATTTATTTCACTTATGAGTATGGGCTCAAGGTGCATCCACTTAGCTTTAAATGTCTCTAATTTACCATTCTTTATGGCTAATACTTCATATATTTTATTTTAAAAACCACACACACACACACACACACACATCTTGTTTATCCTGTCTCCAGTTGATACAGCTGATGGACATTTGAGTTCTTTCCAAAATTTAGATATTACAAACTGTGCTGCTATAAAGAGTGCACATATGTCACTGTGGTATGATGTTTTAATCCTTTTTAAATATATCTAGCAGGAATACAGCAGGGTCAAATGTGACCTCTAATCCCAGATTTCTGAGGAATCTCCACATTGATTTCCACAGTAGTTGCACTAGTCTATACTCCCACCAACAGTGGAGAAGGGTTACTTTCTCCACACAACCTCAGCAGCATTTGTTATTAGTTGATATCTTGATTGGAACCATTCTTTGTGGAGTGAGATGGAGTGTCAGTGTTGTTTTCACTTGCATCTCTTGAATGACCAGAGATGGTCATTTTTTCACGTTTCTTTGCTCCTTTTTTTTTTTTTTTAGACAGGGTCTTGTTTTGTACTTCAGGCTGGCCCTGAGCTCACTATGTAGCCCAGGCAAACCTTGAACTCAGCCACCACTCAGCCCAGCATTGTGGTGTGTGGTACTGATTGCTAGTGGGCATGAGTCACCACGCCCAAGATCATATCATTGTATGTGGTTACCAGGATTGAACCAGGGACCTTGCACTTGCTAGGCAGGTGGAGGAACCACTGAGCTAAATCTCCAGCTCAGCTGCTTTTATTTCTTCATCTGAAAATGTCTGCTCATTTTAGATGCCCATTTATGAATTTGGTCTTTAAATCTGGGGTGGGTCTGATTTTTTAATTCTTTATATATTCTAGATAGTGATGTTTGGAGGATCAGCTGATACTTTTTTTCCCCACTCTACAGGTTATCTTTTTCTTCTGTTGATGTTTTCTCTTGTTGTGTAGAAGCTTTGTAATAAGATGAGGCTCCAGCTGTTGATTCTTTCTAGTTCCTGTGATACTGAGGTTTTGTTCATAAAGTCTTTCCTTATGCCATTATCTCCAAGAATTCTACCTATTCTATTTTCCAGAGGTTTAATGTTTCTGTTTTTATATTTGGATCTGTAATTCACTTTGATTTCATTTAGTGCATAGGGAAAGATATAGTTGAGTTTTAATCTTCAACAGGTTGAAACCTAGTTTTTCCAGCACCATTTTTTTGTGTTTTGTTTTTTGTGTTTTGAGACAGGGTCCCACTTTGTAGTTCAGGCTGGCTCTGAGCTCACTATGTGGTCCAGGCAAGCCTCAAACTCAGCAATCCTCCTGTCTCTGCCTCCCGAGTGCTGGAATTACAGGCGTGAGCAACCACACCCGACACTGTGGTATGTGGTATTGATTGCTGGTGGGTGTGAGTCTCCACGCCCAGCATTGTATGTGGTTACCAGGAATCAAACTCAGGACCTTGTGCTTGCGAGGCAGGTGCCAGAACCACTGAACTAACCCTCCAGCCTCCAGCACCATTTATTAAACAGGCCACCTTTCCTTGATTGAGAGCTTTTGGCACTTTCATCAATGATAAGGTGGCTTAGTATATCTGGGATTGTTTCTGGATCTTCAAGTGTATTCCGTGGATCCTTAGGTCTGTTTCTTTTTTTCAGTACCATGCTGTTTTTATCACAGTGGATTTGTAGTATAGTTTCAAGTTGGGGATTGAAAGTAAAAGGAGGAAAGCAATTTTCCAAACAACAGGAAATGGCCAAAAGCAAGAATAACTATCTTATTTGCAGACAAAATAGATTTCTGGAATTGTTTCTGCATCTTCTAGTCTGTTCCATTGATCCTCAGGCCTTTTTTCTTTGGCAGTACCACACTGTTTTTAGTCACAGTGTCTTTGTAGTATAATTTCAAGTTGGGGATTATGATATCCCTTGCCCTGTTTTTTTTGCCTAGAATTGCTTTTGCTATGCTAGGTCTCTTCTGATTCAAGATAAATTTTTGGTTTATTTTCCCTAGTTCTATGAAATATGCTACAGGGGTATCAATCAGGATTTTATTGAATCTATATAGCAGTTTTGGGAATATGGCCATTTTGACAATACTGGTTCTTCCTACCCAAGAACAAGAGATGTCACTATCCAATTAGTCTTATATTAGACCTCTTGAATCTTTTAGGAGCTGTTAGATTCATTTTTCATGCACTCCAATTTTAGTGAAAACACTTAGCCCCTCCCCTTATATGTATCTAGAGTAATACTGAATAGTGATTTCTGCTGGGACTCCTCCTTAACCTGTGTGCTCACAATTACTCTCACAAAATCTGGCCTCCTGCAACAGAATACAAGCCCTGTGATCTTCTTGATCTGAGCCTGGGCCTTCTGGGGAATCCCAGGAAATCTCCTTTTAGCTCTCACCTTCCCCAAACCTATCTTCCAAGACTATCTCTTACCTGGCCACTGTGGAAGGGTATTAAAATTCAGTTCCTAACCTTGACTCAACTGCTAGGTGTTGGTCCCTTCTTCAGTCGGGTCAGTCTGCTGACTATCAACTCTTTTGCCCTGTGATGTGGAGAACTCAGGGACTGCACATGAGACATCCATTTCCTGAGTCCCTTGCACTCCAGTGTGGGCGCATCAGGCTGTAGCATCAGCTAGGGACAGGGAAGGTACTTCCTGATACTTCAGGCTCCAGTGCAGGTCCCCAGTAGACTGCGATGTCCACTTGGGTTGGGATAGGTGTCTCCTAGGTCCTCTGCTTCCAGAGTCCCTGGCCTCTCTTAATACTTTTTAAAGAGAAAATTCTCGATCATCGCCAAGTAATTATTTGAGAAGGACGTTCTTACACCTTATATCTAGATGTGCCCCCAAAACCTCATACACTCATAGATGGGGTTTGAGGGACGACTGGATTATGGGTATGTCATACTAGATCATGTATGTGTGCTAGTGGATTAGTCCTCTGGTGTTTTAACATAGTTCTGGGTATGGATGATGGATTTATTGAAAAGGAAAGACTCATCCTGGGTGTAAATGTCATCAACGAATGGGCTTTTAGCCTGGATAGAATAAAAGGGAAAAGAAGGAAGTATTGTTGCTTCTTTCCTACCATGCCATGGGCTGCTTTTCTGCTTTACACCCCCTGCCACACCATACTGCCTTGGATCTGAACTACTATGGACTGACAGTTCTACAAACTATGAAATTTAAACTATGAACTCAAACTATGAACTCCTCCTTTAACTTGTGGTTGTCAGATATTTTGTCTCAGCAATGAAAAAGTAACTAAAATAAGTAACTAAGATAAGTGGATATGACAAAAATCTTTGTCAGAAATAGAAGAAACAGGATGGAATGGAGTTGAGAACCACTAAAGATCTAACCATCTGCCTATGCCTTGATGATCAAGTCTCAGTTCCTGTCACTAACTGAGGCCTTGAAGTCACCAAATTATGGTATCACTCTTGACTAAAACCTCTGCTAACCACCATTAACCAGATGGATCCTTGTAGATAATCACATCAAACAAAATCAAGACAAAATTAAAAGGTTCTTGGGGTCCACTAGCTAGCCATCCTCTTTCTCGTGAAGATTAAGCCCACAGCCAAATTTGCCTCACTCTACTACAAAATGTTCTCCCATAACCATCTAAGTTTGTAAAGCCCTACTATGTATTGCAAGTCATCTCACCAGAGTTATAAAGAAAATGCAATTACACTCAAACTTGTGGATTCCTTGTGAAATTTTCTAAGCTCCCAGAATGTCACATACACCCACATATGATTAAATACAAAACTACATTTGCAAAGCAAAATATGAATTGGCAGGGGTGTGTATAGTTGGAACCAACACTTGTATTATACGTCATCCTTCCTTATTATAACACAAACACTTAAAGATGATTACAATTATAGAAGCTGAATGGTATAATCTGTTTGATTTTTGCCACTATAAAGAAAATTAGGAACTTAATCATCCATGTTTCAGCTTCACAATTTATCTAGGAACATCTAATTATTTCCAAATAATATTTGCTACTGTGTATACAAAGCAGGCTAAAATTATCACACAGGCAAACTTTTCTGGGCTTACATGATGTTAATATATGTGTAATACACGCAGCTTTATTATCACTTTTCATAAAGTTCCCAGCAATCAAACAAGAAGTACCCAATTTACCAGTTACATTTCCTTGGTATAAATCATTTACATGAGCATATGACGTAAATTCTTCTTCATTGTATGAGAAATAATTGTTTATTCCAACCCTCCTACTTTGAGTCACCACTGTCAAAAGCATGATTTGCTCCATGGCATGTACCCAAGACTTTTAAGACAGTGCAGATGTGAATCAGGAATAAGCACTTTTCAAAGTCAGAAACTCAAACCTTGGTCCTTGTTCTGCCAATTACTGACTGTGTGATTTCAGTCAATACGTCAGACTCTGTGAATCACAGTTTCCATTTCCACAACAGAAAAGGGTGGACCAAATGTTTCTAACTTTCTTTCCAGCTTTACCATTCTGTGATTGTATCCAAAGATCACACTGGGAAATGTGTTCTGTAAGCTGTAATGCTGTAACATTCTGACGTCAACCTGGATATTAGATCACTTGATTTTTGAAAATTTCTTATCAATTCCTAGTAATAGATGTTTACAGAAAACAATGTTGTACTTGATAAAAAAAATTACATATAATCAATTTCTGAAAGTATTATTTTAAATATTTCACTATCCTGAAGAAAGTAATTAGCATTTCTAACTACTGAGTTTTCAAAAGCAGGCTTCAGAAGAAGGTTCACAAACTCCAGAGCAAAGGCAGGATGCAGAATAGGCAGGCCATTGGAAATGATACAGACGACAGAGTTAACCCATACAAATAACTTAGAGTTGGTTAAATTCCTAAACTCTGAAGACCAAGTTCAATCAGTTTGAACAATTATAATTGTATAGGTTATAATCTAACTTTTTTTTTTAGTGGTACCGTGGATCGAACTCGGGCCTTTGTGCTTCCAAGGTAGGTGCAGTACCACTTGAGCTAAATCCCTGGCCCTCATAATCTAACATTTTAATAAAAGCTTTTTCATAATTTTGCAACAGTATAAAATACGCTATCTATTACAAAATCAAGCAATCTTTGGTAACTTAACAAAACCTACCAAAATATAAAATATATGTGAACCTTAATTCAATAGATCTGTTCCTTTAATTACACTCAGCATCAGTATTGGCTCATGGGCAGAAATATATGTGTATTATGGCACTTGTGCTAGAGAAAAAAATGGAAGATGAACTGACTATCTTAAACCTAAGTATATGGCCAGCAGCAGAGCATGGGCCATGTATATCTTGGCTACTGTACAGTTATTGTATTTGAGATAATTTCAGATATATAGAAAAGTTACAATGACAATGCAAAGAACTCTTGTATACCCTTTAGGTAGATTCTCAAAGTTAGCACTTCATTACAATAACCTTCTCTCCCTCCGTCTCTTCTCTCTGTGTGTTAATACACACACACATATGCACACACACACAATTATCATTTTTAGCAAAATTTATAAATTTATGTTTCTCCTGCTCCAGGACCATACATTACATTTAATTGCTATGTCTCTTGAGTTTCCTTTAATCTGTAATAGTTCTTTGGCTTTCCTTTGTCTTATAACCTTGAGAATTTTGAAGGGTATAAGACAGTTATTTTGTAGAATGTTTCTCAATTTGAGTAAGCCAGATATTTCCCTGTAATTAAATTATACAGCCATTTTCATTTAAATAAATATATATGTAATGACATGGAAGACCTCAAGACATCTTGCTAATGGAATAAAAGAGCATCTTTGTCCTGGTCACAGATGATCCACTTGAAGGATTTAACTGAAATTATTTCAACAAAAAGATTCTGCTGAGGTGTGGACAAGATTAAAGGAACAGTAAGGGGTTAAAAGAATCTACATGGTCTAGTAATGAACCCAGGCACTAGCGAGAGTGGGAAACTCTCAGCCTTAAATATAAAGAATGAGAGAGGAAATAGTTATAGTGGAGCTGAGGAAAGGGGACCAGAAAGCAGTAGCTTGACCCCCAGATCCTGATCTGAGGCAGAATGCCAGAGTTATAAACACTCTGATTCCCTTCTCTGTCACTCAGAGAACTCCTACCAGTGGTTCCTATTAGATAAAACCAAGGAGATACAGAGGACAAGGGAGCCAAGATGACAAGTCCATAGAAATCAGCTTTGTGGACCTAGTCCAGGACAGAAAAGGTGAAAAACTGCTCTTGGGCATAGGACAAGTGGATAACAAGCAGCACAGATAGCAAGTTCTAGTGCCCAATGGTATGAAACAAACTACCAGTTTGAATTTGTCTCAGGACAGGTGACGAATTTCAGCTAAAAACCAGTACTAAAGGTAGAAAGTACTGTGCACTTAGGTTTCAAGTGTAAAAACAACCAATACTGAGCACACCTTCCCGAGAGACTTTAAGAAACTGCAGGAAAATCAGATCCAGCCCTGCCACCACCCACCCCCACAAAACAACTTCTAGTCTTTATAAAAGAGAACTCAGAGGAATAGGGTCACCAGCCCTAGGATAGCAATTCCTGGGAAAAGCCTACTCTTGCTAGTCCCCATTCAGGAGAGAAAGAAAATTGCCTCCCTTCCCAGGGCCAGGCAAACAGCCTCCAAAAGCATCACTTGTAATAGGTGAGATGACTGCACAAAGATAAGATTGGCATTTAATTCACTCCCTAATGTCTGCTCAGCCAGGAGACCTGCTGATGTGTTTCATGTTATCTATGAAAAGAGAGTGGAAAGAGATGGCAAATAGGAGTAGGGAGGTAGCCATTGGGAACAGTCAGAATTACATCCATACACTCAGGTTCTTGATTTCTTTCATGGAAGATAGAATCTCACATATATCTGTCTATGTCAGTTAATAAGCAGTTCAGACTCAACTCTTTTTAGAACCACCACAGCCTAGAACTACCATAGTCAACAGTTGCACAGGGAAAACATTTACTCTACTAAAGAATGAGAATGGAGGGTTGGAGATTTAGCTCAGTGGTTCTGGCGCCTGCCTCACAAGCAGAAGGTCCTGAGTTTGATCCCAGTAACTACATACAATGTTGGGCATGGTAACTCATACCCACCAGCCATCAATACCACATACCACAGTGCCAGGCGTGGTGGTTCACGCCTGTCATCCCAGCACTTGGGAGGCAGAGACAGGAGGATTGCTGAGTTCAAGGCTTGCCTGGGCTACATAGTGAGCTCGGGGCCAGTCTCAACTACAAAGCGAGACCCTGTCTCAAAAAAAGAGAATGGAGTTCACCTTCAGTTGAAAAATAAGGGCTTCCAATGCCCATTAACATTGAGTGGAAACAATCCTTTATTACAAGAGACATATTAATCCTTTCACCATCCCCACTGAGCTCACAAAAAGCTAGAATGGCACTTGGAGCCCACCAAGAAAAATCTGCTAAGTTCCATCCCCCACTGCAATGCAGAACCAAGCATCTAGAGCCCCACACAGGCCCAGCCTTCTCTGGGGATGAAGAAGAGACTGAATTGCATTTAGAACTAAAATTTGAAAAGAAACATAATGTTTAACATCAAAATGAGACAACTTTAAAAACTGAAAGTAATAGGAAAGCTGCAGAAAAGAGCTGAGACTTCACTTTGGAATTTAAAAATCACTCACGAAAAAAAATTGAAAATATCACATTTGGGACCTAGTTGTCATACATAACACAGGCCTTCTGGGAGGGTAAGGCAAGAGAATCATAAATTCAAGCCTAGCCTGGGAACCTTAGTGACTTCGCAAGACCCTGTCTTGAAATAAAAAATAAAAGGACTGGGATATAGCTTAGTGTAAATGTCCTGGATTCAATCCCTAGTACCCTCCCCCGAAAAATCACACCAGGAAGAAAGTCATATTGCTAATAAATGAATCGTTTTATATTTACATTCCAAGGAATGGTATGACTTAATAATTACTTCAAATTTTAAAAGTTAAATATGCCCATAAGTATAACACATTTAAATAAAAAGAATCAGAAGGCCACATGTCCAACTGTTAATAGTAATCACAGATATGATGGAAAGGAGACCATGGAAGGAGTGAAGATAAATTTTTCTATCCTATTATCTTTTTGGCATTTGAAACATAATAAGCATGTATTTGTATATCACATGTGAATGATTACAAAGAAAACACAAAGAGTTCGCTTGTCCTTTGTCAATGAGGTATTGTGAGCTCCTCAAAGGTTAATAATTTATTGTGAGGGTCAGAAAGGACACATGTGCAGAGCCCATATCACATGTACTGGCACTGAAGACGTTTATGTAGTTCCCTCTCCCTCACCTGACCATAAATACTTTTATCATTCGTGTCTTACACTAAGTGTGATGACCTACACATTATCTTGTATTAAAAATGAAAAAAATGCTACAAGGGAAATTATTCGTCTGCTGTTCATTTTCTCCTTAAGGATCAGTATTAAATATTTTCTTTATAAGTGAACATACTTTTTCAGTATGCCTATATTTATAGGATTCTTCTTGGGGCTTCTGAAAAGCCCATGTGAAATCCAGAAGGGCAAACAAACATCAGCAGCAAAACACACCAGAAAGCCTCAGAAACTTCTTGCCTTCTGTCTCCCATTACCTCATCTGCTTTCACCTGCTCCTTTTCCTGGCTCACATCCGGATTACACATCTAGCACTTTCCCTGATGAGCTGGCAATGCCGCCAAGACAAGTCCTAGCATTCCACCCTGTGTTCATCCAGTAAATATTTACGGAGGCCTTATGAAGTGTCGGAGCTGTGCTAAGTTTGGAGAATAACCATGAATAAATCATATCTTGCATGCTACACACTTAAACTATAATCTTCCCCTGTGCTTATGGAGTCCAGATCATTCAAGTCCTTTCTTCCAAGCTTAACATAAATATCATCTCTCTATTCTTTATAACTGTCAAGGTGCTGCTATGCTACAGTTTGCTAGTAATATTATATTTTATGTTTGTTGGCTAAAAAAGAAAATCCAAGCTACAGTTCATTTTCTTTTATATTTTCAGCCTACAATAACCTGCCTCTCTGGGTCATAAATTAACAAAGTAATTTTAACTTTATGAGCAATGAAAGCTGTTAACCATGATTTTTAAAAGATGCTTAACATAAAGCCAGATTTGACATGACTGTGGTCATGTGCCTCGATCCAGCAGGACCCTTAGAATGCTGTCACAGTTGGCAACAAGGGTTGAATGAGTTCAAGTCAGTTTTGCAAAGGAATTTCACTACCAAAGAGATTCTTGTAGCATGTGAAGGGGACTAGAAGTTTACCTTTCTATTAACTGTACTTCATGTTACTCCATCCTACTGGAAGGCTGTGAAACAGTTTAGAGACTATTATTTGAAATAAATGACTCATTGTGATTGTCCTAGCACTCTATTCATTTGTTTCTGAACAAAGTTAATATTAATTCAGATGAGTATATCTTAGTGAACTTCTAATTATATCCTCTCTTATCACAATGAATTTCTGATAGAATGGTTTCTTTACATTTAATTTCTTCTGAGGGGGGAAAAACCCTCAAAGACCAAAGAATTTAAGGGTTAGAAAACAAAGGAAATTTAACCTGTAACACATAAAACTGTCCTCCTAATCTGGCTGTTGGGATCAACACAAATATTATGTCTGTTGAAAGAATATTGGTGGGTTACCTCTGAATCGTGTCTGAGAATAAACAGTTCTACACCAGAATTTCAAAACTCTGCATACTAAATTTTCCTGACTTTTTCTAATAATAAAGTAATTACCCAGGTATAAGTAACAAACCTTGCTATCACACTGATTAGCAGTTAAAATGAAAAATCTTACATTTAGACAAGGCAGATTTATGCAATGTGCTTCTGATTTGTTTTAGAATCACTTACTTGATTCTTTAAACTTGTTCCTTCCCTTTCCCCTTCAACTGCCTTCTTATCTGTCCTGTCACTCCCTCCCTCTTAAGTCACATTCCTTTTAAGTATGAATTCGCTCAACTCTTGTCCCCCAAGCAACTGCTCACCAAAATTCTTTTACAATGTTTCAATCCTGCCAGAACAAAATTCCAAGAGAAGGAATGTGACTGCAAGCCAGAACCTTATCTTTTTATAGAACAGAATAAAATCCACAGCTATGTGACTTGTACTAGATACACTGCATAAGTACTTAATAAGACAATGTGATGATGAAGTACCTTAGGCAAGAAAACCACAAGAAAATTCCAGAGAAAGGAGCCGGGCCAATTCCTGCAACAGATTTAATTTACCCTGCCAAAGCACAATATGTAATTGATCATGGCAGTGAAGAAGAAAAAAAAAAAAGGAAGAAAAGCACAAAAGTTAATCCTTAGGCACTGTGCTCATTGTATTCAATTATAGCATGGAAAATACATATAATAAAATATACCAAGAGATTACAACTCATAAAACTGTTGGCCTTTGCAACATCCATTGCACTTAGCCTAATGTGTTTAGTAAGCCATCAAATACAGACTCTCCTTCATCTTTAATTCAAATTACAAACTTAATCTCCTATAAAACTAGACATTAACAAACATGAATGGTCATTTAACATATTCATGTAATCAGTGTGCACATGGTGCTGCTTCTTTTTGTAACCAGGAGGGCAAAATAGAACCTTAAAAGAATTTCTTTTCCTTAGAGACAAGTGTTATCTCCAACTTCCTCATGCTTTAGGCATAGCCACTACCCACTCATCTCAGCTATATAATATGTGGGCGCAGCAAAATCCATCTTCATTTCCATAGGCAAAGGCGGGAAATGGTAAGGATCAGGAAGGGACGAAACAAGCCCAAACACATCTATTATGTTAGTGTATTCTTGCCTCTCCACTGTTCCTGGTGTCAAAGACACTAACATTCCTGTACGTGGTGAGATGGTGATTTGGTGCTAAGGCCCCTCCATCTCCACAGAACTAGTTTTCTTTTCACCAAATTAATTGTCCTCCTATTAGAGGTTCCATTTGATCCTGCTATTCCCCCACTAAGGATATACACAAAAGAGTTACAAGTTTCCTATCACAGTGACATATGTGCACCCATGTTTATAGCAGCTCAGTTTGTGATAGCTAAATCTTGGAAACAACCCAAATGCCCATCAACTCTAGACTGGATAAAGAAGATGTGGTTTTTTAATAAAATGGAGTATTACTCTGCCATAAAGAATGATGAGGTTGGATCATTTATACTCAAATGCATGTACCTTTAGGACATATTCATAAGTAAAATAAATAGGTCACAGATGTGCAAATATATATTTTCTCTGACATGAGAATAATATAATAATTTAATAACCTGTAAGAATTCATAGAAAATCAAAGAAATGCCAAAAGAACAAAAAAAGATGGGAGGCTCCCATATGTTGTCCTAAATTTTAAATGAGGTATGACATGAATTCCAAAAACTCTACAATAAAGTAAATGGAAATACTGTATATTTTAAATGTTAAAAAAAAACAAGTGAAAAGTCATTCAAATGGTATATTTTACTTAATTTAATATACCCTATGTGACAGTTAATCTCAGTTGTCAATTTTACTAGATTGACAGATTCCTAGAACTAATCGGCTTGGAAGGGTATTAACCTCACCATTATATGGGATAGCAGGAGGTGGGCCTAACTGGAAGAAGTGTATCACGGGAGCTTGTCCTTGGGGACTATATCTGACTTCTTCTGGCTGTTCTTTATCTCCCTATAGACTTACTGATTGTATGAGTTAAACAACTTTCTTTGGCTAGGCCCTTATGTCATGAGGTTTCTACTGTGAAACCAGGTGGCTGGGGTCTGAAACAATGAGCCGAATTAAAGCTCTCCTCTCTGTTGTGAATGTCAGGCATTTTGTTCTAGCAATACAAAGCTGACCAGTGCATCCAGATATGATCTCTTCATGTAATAAATCTTAAAAAGTGTTAATATGCTATTGTACCTCTTTTATCCTTCTACATATTTAAAATCAGGTATGTGCTTTTATGCCCACACATTTCTTAGAACCAATCACACATAGTTGTCAGCTAATTCACGACTGTGCAGTTGCTTACCTGTAATTCACTGACCTCCACAGTCCCAATACTGATGGTTATACCTTGGCAAAGCTGGAGCAATCACTTACGTGCTATGTTCCTATTAAAGGTAAATCCTCAGAAAGTAGAAATTGGCCAGTGGATGAGTGTGGCAGAGGAGAGCTATCCAGAGATTATGCTACTAAGCTGGCTACTGGTAAGACACAACTATTCATTCCATTTTATGCAGTCATCTTCTAAGGCAGAGGTCCTTTATCCCATCAGAAGAGGGATTTATCAGTTAGCATCCACTTCCTATCAACCAAAGTGTACCTCACAGAGCATTAACCCCCTCACCCATTCAGCTTACATGAATTTTCTGGTCCCGCAGCATCTTACACCCTACATGGAAAGCCTAAAATAGTAGGTAAGAAGTCCTCTTCAGGAACAGGAGGAAGGGCACTACTAGAGTGTGTCCATGGGAAGCCTGTTGCCATAGTAGCTGGAGAAAACCTGAGGGACAGGAATGCCAGCAAAGATGCAAGGTAGTCATGAAAAATGCCTGATGCCACTAAGAAAATAATGCAGAAATTACCAAGCATCACCATGGGTAGTCACAGTCTAAGTTATGTCAGAATGATTTCTACTGTGCTACAAGTCACCAGACAGGTATATCACGTTTCAACTTGCCTAGATCTCTACACATCCATCACTCAATCTTCAAACCTAATACAGCTTAGTTTCTTCCTACTTGTCAAGCTTTGTCCTAGGCATTCCTCAAAATTAAGTACTATTCATTAATTTAAAGCCCACCGGACTAAAAAAACAACATCCAGAGAGCCTTGTCCACATTCTCCTGTGATTCTAGGATGCAATGGTGCTGACTGAATTCCTGTATTGTTGCTTAGTTTTTATCCGTTTTTTCTTCCTCTTTCTTGGCTTGTCAGAGACCACTGAAAGCCAAAGACCACTGTTAGCCTAAATCTAGGGTCATTTTACCAGCCTCCTTTTCTTCATTGCTCTATATTCCTGAAGTTTTGCTTTCTAGAGCATTGATCTAGGAATGGAAAGCTGACCACGAAATCCAAAAATTTCTTCTTCTTGTAATAAATATTATAATCGTTAATGAGCTATTTTGTATTTTTTGTTCTACTATAGCTTTAACAACTCATATGTATTTTACACTGATGCCACAACTTAATTAGAACCAGCCACATGTGTTGTCGGCTATTCCTCAGCTGTGCAGCTACCGATCTCCTTAGAAACTAGACTCAACTTACTGGGGACTCCTGCTAGATATAAATCCCTGAGTACTCCTATCACCCTGATGCCCACAGACATCTTCCTCTAAAATTGCTGGACTTCCACCATGCAGCTTGACCTGCCTGTAGCCTTATTCCCTCTTTAGTACTCATTCTCCTTTAAAGGACCCTGTTGTCCAGGGTGCAAGGTTCTACTATTTTTGGCCTTTCCTAGTGAGGGCCGTCTCCAGGATCTTCTGATACTCACCCTACAATTTGCACACATCTTCCTCTGGCAGGGTGCCCAGTACCAGGTTTACAGCCTGAGAACTAAAGCACTTTGTATCATTTCCAGCCTGTATAGTTTCACATTGAACTTCATTTTTGCTACCAAAGCACATTCCTCTTATACTCTTCCAAATCCTTTATCTTTCTGATCTCTGCATACCTTCTCATCCTCAGGAAGGACCTCCCCAGCAACCCATCTTTCCAATTTTAGTATATGTGCTGCCGAAGCGAGCACCCAGCAACCCATCTTAAAGCAAACATTTATTACCATCTGAAGACCCTTGTGATTATTTATATCTTACCCACTTATTTGCTCATGTGCTTATCTGACTTCCTCGTCACACTCTTAATGATATTAAAGCCCAAACTACCAATGTATATCCAGCTCCCTCCCATACAGACAAAATAAATATATTCATGGAGAACTAAGTGTGCTGATCCTACCACTCTGGGAGGCTGAGGCAGGAGGATTACAAGTTTGAGCCCAGGCAACTTAGTGACCTAGTCAGAGCCTGTCTCAAAATAAAAAATAAAAAGCCTGTGGACGTAATGCAATACAAATACCCTGGGTCTGATCATCAGTGCTCAAAAACAATGAAATTTTTAGATACATGTATATGCATGTATGTGAATTTATTGAATGAAAGAGAACGAATTAATCATTTATTTATCTACCAATCAAGCTCCTATATTAACAACAAGAAAATAACATAGATCATGGATAAAATAACATAATTATGTAAAACACTGAATGGTTCATGACACTACACTTATCAAAATTCAGGGTAAACTATGAAAAAGCCCACACTGCCTAGAATACGCAGATTCAAATTTCAAATACATCACACTGGCCCAAGAAAACTTACCCTGACTCATTACATGGCTTTCACCAACATTACTGGATTTACTACCAACTCTATGGCTTGATAGGGAGCTTGTAGACCAGGGATTCATGATCCAATGGATATTTTACTATCAGTTCTTTTCACATCTCTCCTCTCCTCCTCACTTTGCTAATTCCTATTCACCCTCAGATTTCAATGTAAGTACGCTTCTCAAAGGTCCTTTCATGATTCTACACACTGTCTTATGTGACCCAAGCATGCCCTGTACTGCTTGTAATCAGTGTGTCTGCATCCTAGGCCTCCCTTGAGGGAAGGGACTAAGGCTTGTGCTCTGCTATATCCCTGGTACCTATCTATCCATTGGTGTAGGAAAGAAGCCCAAAGTACCTACTGAATGAATAAGCTGACCCCTCTGGAATTCCTAGGTGATTGAACCTCAGTGCTATGGAAAGCTAAAGAATTGATTCACATATGAATTCAGGTCACTAATGCTGTCTGACACAAGGCCCCATCATACTCAATATAATTTATTCATAACTGGGTTGAGGCCAAGTCTGTTCCTACACTGAAAGCTGTTAAGGAGAGCATTGGAAAATGGCCAGAGGAGGTGAGATAAGAGATTGTAGCTGCGGTGAGTGTGGGCAAAGGTCTTGATTCTTTAAAACAAATCTGAATATTCTGGGAATTGCTGGTTTGTAGGAATCACAGAACAGTGAGGGAATGGGAAGGTGTGGTTCAAGTCAAACTCTGAATCTGTTTATGGATTCACTTGCTGGTAGATTTACATACAGTCCGAAGGCTGAAGCAGCTCTAGTTGTTTCACTTTTGTTTTGCCAGTGTCTGTAAGTGCTGTTTAAAAGCAGCATTGCTGGATAGGACTCTGGAAATTGATCCATGCATACTTTTCTCACTCGAATTCTCAGTTTATAACACCACTGGTTAGAATACAGCTTCCTCACCTTATGCACTTAAATACAACTGGATCATCCTCTCCTTTAAATAAACTATTGATGTTTGCTTTATTGTTTTTTTAAATTAATTTCATCAGTATATGTTTGATATACATAATGATCACATTAATCATAAGGAATTTGTACTGCTATGTAATATATCTTAATGTATTTTAATATACTTTATATATTATATTTTATTTCATATATTTATATATTTATTTTTATATATTTCTGTTATATATTTTTATATATTTTAATATATCTTGATCTATTTTTAGTTTCCCATTCCCCTCCTTTCCCTTCAATTTTCCCCTCTCTGCCTTTACAATACTTTGTTTCTATTGTTTTCCTTTCATTCTTTGTCCCTATCCCTTCCCTTTCCTCTTCCCTTCACTCTGCCTTGTTCCCTTTTGAATATTTTTTCCTACTCCCAATAGCTATTATCCATTCTCATTCTTATTTACCCTTAGGGTTTCTCATACAAGAACAACACTGAGAAATTTAAACATGTGTGTCCAATTTACTTCACTTAAAATTATGTTCTTAAGGTGCATCCACTTACCTAAAACTGTCCCCATTTTATTCTTCATTATGGCATTGTATAGAAAACCACATTTTCTTTATTAATTCATCCATTGATGAATATTTGGGCTGTTTCTAAAGTTTAGCTATTACAGTTTGTGTTGCTTTAAATATGGGTGTTCATGTATCTCTGTGGTATGATGATTTTTTTCTTTTTAGACAGTGTCTCGCTTTATAGTTCAGGCTGGCCCTGAGCTCACTGCGTAGCCCAGGCAAGCTTCAAATTCAGCAATCCTCCTTGCGTCTGCCTCCCAAGTGCTGGGATTACAGGTGTGAGCCATGACGCCCAGAATTGTGCTGTATGGTACTGATTGCTGGTGGGTGTGAGTCACCATACCCAGTATTGTGGCATGTGATTACCAGGATCGGACTCAGGACTTTCCACTTGCTAGGCAGATGCTGGAACCACTGAGCTAAATCACCATCCCCAGTATGATGATTTTTTTAAAGTTGAATTCTTTATTGGTTCAATTCATATACATCTCACAATCACGTATAACATTGGGGAATTTGTACCAGTATATGACACAAGTTAATTCTCATTTTTACCCATATCCATACCCACCCATCCCTCCCCACCCCTTTATACATACTCTTTTTTTTCTGTATCATATTTATTCCTTCCCCTCATTACATTCCCACACCAAATTTCCTATGGAAATTTCCCACTCTATAAAAGCTGTCATACTTTCTAGAGCTCATTTGCATCTACAGGTGTTCATGTCAGAGAAGATCCAGAATTTGCCTATCTGTGATCTATTGATTTCACTTATTAGTATATCCTCCAGGTGTCTCCATTTAGTATGATGATTTTTAACTCTTTGAGAAAGGTACCTAGAGAAACAGCTAGATCAAATAGAAACTCTAGATTGTTTTTTGAGGAACACTGATTTCCATAGTGCTTGTACCAATTTACACTCTTATCAACAGTGAAAAAGGGTTCCTCTTTCCCTACAGCCTTGACAACACTTGCTATTGGTTGATTTCTTGATGATAGTCATTCTTTCAGGAGCAAAATGGACTCTCATTGTTATTTTAATTTGCATTTCTCTAATGACCATTGGTGTTGAAATTTTTTTTTCATTATTTGCTGTTCATAATTCTTCATATCAGAAGCGTCTATTCATTTCAGAAGCCCATCTTTGGACTGGTTCTTTAAATTTGGTCGTTCTAAATTTTGAGTTCTTTATATATTCTAGATATTAATCCTCTATCTGAGGCATAGCTGGTAATTTTTTTCCCATTCAGTGAGTACCCTCTTCATTCTGTTGGTGGTTTCTCTTGCTGTACAAAAGCTTTTTGATGTGATGTGATCCCAGACATTGATTCTTTGTAATATTTCCTGTGGAATCAAGGTTTGTTTATAAAGTATTTCCCTATACCCATATCTTCAAGAATTTTACCTATTCTATCTTCCAGCAAATTAAGTGTTTCTGTCTTAATACTTAGATTTTTTATGCTTTTCAATTTTAGTTTAGTGCATGGTGAGACATATGGGTCCAAGTTTAATCTTCCACACACAGAAAGCCAGATTTTTCAGCACTATTAAATAGGGTATCTCTCTTTTAAAGTGTTTGGCTCTTTTGTCAAAGACAGGTTGCTGAGTATGCTTGAAGTTATTTCTGCAACTTCTGTTCTCTTCCATTAATCTTCAGGTCTGGTTTTCTGCCAATACTATACTGTTTTTAATTACAGTAGAATTGTACTATAATTTCAAACTGGAGATTATGATGTCTCAGGCTTTGCTTTGTTGTCCAGAATTGCTTTTGCTATTCTAGCTCTCTTGTTCTAACTGAATCTTAGCATTGTTCCCTCAAGTACTTTGAGGAAGAGTATTGGTATTTTGATCAGGATTGCAGTAAATCTGTACAAGTTTTGGAAGTATGGCCATTTTTGCTATATTGGTTCTTCCTGTCTAAGAACAAAGGATATCTCTATCTGATATCCTTTTGCATCTCCTTTTTCAGAATACTATAGTTTTCAATGTAATGATTTACTTCCTTCATTAAACTGATTCCTAAGGATTTCATTTTTCTCAATGCTATTATAAAAGGTGTTGTCTTCCTAATTTCTCTCTCATTGAGTCTATTATTCATGTACAGGAATGCTATTGATTTTTGAGTGTTGACCATATCCAAATATGCCTCCAAATTTGGTTATTAATTCTTAAAGTCTTTTGATGCAGTTTTGGGGGTCTTGTATGTAGAGCATCATGTCATTCACAAATAATAATTCAACTTCTTTTCCTATTCTTATTCCTTTTCTTTTTCTTACCTAATTGCTCTGGCTATTGTTTCAAGAACTGTATTGAATCAGAGAGGAGGAAGTAGGCATCTTTGACTTGCTTCTGATTTTAGAAGGAAAGTTTTAGGTTTTGGCCATTTAGTATGATGTTGGCTACTGGTTTGTCACTGATAGCTCTTATCAGATTGAGATGCAGTCCTTCTATCTCAATTTGTGGTAGGGTTTTTATAACAAATGGCCATTAGATTTTGTCAAATACTTTTTTCTGTGTCTATTGAGATGATCATGTGGTTATTGTCCTTGGTTCTGTTAATGTAGTGTATTACATTTATTGGTTTGCAAATATTGAACCATCCCAGCATCCCTGGAATGTATCCTACTTGGTCCTGCTATATAACTTTGTAGGATTTGCCGCACTCTGTTTTCCAGTATCTTATTGAGGGTTTTTGGGTCTATGTTCATGAAGGAGACTGGTGTGTAGTTTTCTTTTTTGGTTGGATTCTTTTCTGGCTTGGGTATTACAGTAATGCTTCTTTCCAGGAAAAAGTTTCAGAGTATTACTTCCCTTTCAATTTCATTAAGGAGTCTGAGGAGTAGTGGCATTAGATCTTCTCTAAAGTTCTTTGGAATTTAGTAATGTATTGTCAGGACTTGGTCTTATCTTTGTTCATAGTTTTTAACTACTTCAATTTCATTGATCAGGGTTAGTTAGAATTGTTATATCTTGTTGGTTCAGCTTTGGTGATTCATACGTATCTAAGAATCTGTCCATTTCTTCTGAGTTTTCCATTTTATTAGAGGTTCTCAAAGTAAATATTAATGATTTTCTAGATTTCTGTATGGCTCACTGTAATTTTATTCCTTTCATTCCTAATTCCATAAACTTGAATGGTTTCTTTCCTTTTTTATAAGGTTAGCTAAAGGTGTCTCTATTTCATTTAATCTTTCAAAGAACCAACTCTGATTCATTGATTCTTTGTATTATTTTCTTAGTCTCAGTTGCACTAATTTCTGCTCTGATCTTTATCATTTCTTCCCTTGCCTGAGCTTTGATTTTGACTTGCTTTTATTTTCCTCAAAGTTAGAAGTTTAATACTAGACTTTTTTTTTTTTTTAGCTCATTCTGCTTTTCTGATGTAGGAAATCACTGCTATAAATTTCCTTCATGACACTGCTTTCATTGCATCTCATAAGTTCTGTTACATTGTACTGGTATTATCATTTAATTGTAGAAGCTGTCTAGTTTCTCCTCCGATTTTATCTGTGACCCATTGGTTTTTCAGGATGGTATTATTTAATTTCCATATGTGCATGTATCTTCTGCAGCCTTTTTTGCCACTGATTTACAATTTCATATACTTTGATCTGATAATACACATGGGACAATTTCAATTCCTTCGCATTTTCTCAAACACATTCTGTGAGCTAATATATATAGCTTTGGGGAAAGTCCCATATATTGCTGAGAATGTATATTCTGTTGTTAAACCTATTTGTTCAATTGTTTGGTTCAGCTATTTCTTTGTTGGTATTTTGCCCACTTGATCTGTCTAACTGTGACAGTGGGGTATTGAGTTCCCTCACTGCAACTGTATTAATGCCTACTTGAAGTTTCATATTGATTAGTGTTGTTTTATATATTTGGTGAGCTGATGTTTAGTGCATACATTGTTAATTCTTCCTTTTGTATGGTTTCCTTAACTAGTAGTGGCCTTTTTTGTCTCTGCTGATTTTCTTTGGCTTGAATCCACTTTGAAAGCAGAATAGCTAGCCTTAATTTTATTTTCCATCCTTTAACTTTTAAACTATGAATTTATTTCTCTGTGTTAAATGTGATTACTGTATGTAGCATATTATTTGAACTTGTGTCTTGATCCATTTTTCTAGTCTGTTTCTTTTGATTGATGACTTGAGACCATTCGTACTGATGATTATAACTGACATCTATTGATTTGTTCATGTTATCATATTATTTTCTTATTGTTGACTCTTTTCCCCCCTTCTATTTAATTGTCTGCCTTGCTTGCTAGGTTCATTTTATCATGATTCTTGCTAGTGTTATATTTTTCTAAAATACCCTTCATGCAGTTCTGGTTTGGTAGTCATGAATTTCTTCAAGTGTTTTTTATCATGGGAGTATCTTATTTCTCCATCATAATTTTGTGGGGTACATCAATCTGGATTGCAAGTTGTCTTCTTTTAGGCTTGAAATACTTCATTTCAAGTTCTCATTGACTTAAAGGTCTGTGTTGAGAAGTCTGCTGTAATTCTGATGAGTTTCCCTTATAGGTGATTTGGGTTTTTTTTTTCTCTCTAGCATCTTTTAATATTCTGCTCTCCTGTTGGCTTTGTGTAATCTTGACTGTTATATGCCTTGATGTATTCTTTTTCTGATCATAATGAATTAGAGTTCTATATACCTCACTTTTTTGTATTCTAGTTTTTCCCCCTGTGCTTGGGAGTTTACCCCTATTACGTTTATGAATGGGTTTTTTATGTCACTTGTGCTATCTTCTAACTTTTCATTGATTCTGATAAACCTTATGTCATTCTTCTTTATATCACCTACCCACTGTTGGACTGATTTTTCATGGTCCCTTGCTATTTTTAAGAAGTCCTCCATGTGGAGATAGCTACCAACAAACCTGTCTTCTAGATGTGATATTCTATGTTCACATTAGTTGACTCTGTTGCATGTACTTTCAATAGAAATTTGAATTGCCTGGATATCTGTTTTTACCTGTTTTATGGAATCTAGTTCTTTCCTATGTTGGAAATTATGATTTCTATCACTTTCTTAAGTTCCTCCATTTTTAAAAATCTGCATCTACCCTAGATTCACTGTCTCCACTGTCATCATCTCTTTAATCATCTATGCAATTATTTCACAACTGCATAAAGTTTGCAAATGGCATGTGTATTGGTTGCTTTTCTTGTTGCTCAGACAAAATATCTGGTACCCAAAGTTAAAGAAGGAAAGGTTTATTATAGCTCACAGTTTGTAGAAGTTTCAGTTCCTAGTTGGCTGGCTCCAAGGCAGAGTGGCATGGCAGAGGAGAAACAGCTCATGGCAGGCAGAATGTGGCAAGGTAGCAATCAGTGCAGTATTAAAGCAGCAAGCAGCAAGGCAACAGCAGGTCTCTTTCTGCTACCCTTAGGGAAGGTAGCACTCACAGCCAGGGTGAGCCTTCCTATTACTTACACCAAGAACTATGCCAAACCAACCAATGGACTACTTTAATTATCACACTCTTAATCCCAGTAACAAACTAAATCCTAGTATTTCACATTTAGATCCAGCTCCCTCTGAAAAGCCCTACGTATAAATGCATGATGCTTTGGGACGACATCTAGACACAAACCATAACAGTATGATCTTCCCTCTCATCAAAGGAACAACTTTTATCTGATATTCCAGCCTCTTACTATGCCTTACTTTCTGAGTTACTCCTCCTAACTTCAGGAGACTAGCCAGATCTCTAAGCTATCACAGGGCCACTAGACTCACTCTCATACCACTGGTCCTCTTTGTGAATAATCCCCTATTATAAACTAATCTAAGTTAATGTATTCATGAACAACTAATAAGCTTTTAAAATAAATACAAATGTCAATTTCTTCCTAATCATTTGTGTGTCTTCAAGGAATACTTTCTTCTCAGTACTGGGGATTAAGCCCAAAACCTTATGCATACTAGGCAAGTGCACCACTACTGAGCTATAACCCACTGCCCTCACATAACATTCTTAAATGCCAGGAAAAACACAGTGAATAAAAAGAATGAAATAAAAGTACTGAAATATTTAAAAACATTTGTTATGTAAAAATACACAGGATTCTCTACAAATAAAATACATACCAGTAGTGCACCTACTACTACTATAATGTCAAACAAGACTAAATGACGTTACTTATATCAGTAATGTGTCATGAATATAAATGTGACTTCTATTAATGACAAAGAAAAATTATTAATAGACTATATTACCTACAGGCACAATTGAAAAAAGTCTATTCTTTAGTCTGTGAAAATAAGAAATGTAAGTCTTTTTCATACCTAAGACCATCAATTTCTCAAAATTCTTCCTCTGCAAAGGATTCACAGACTGCAAATTAAGAACCCATGACTAAGAGGTAGAAAATGGCTCTTGGACATTCCACAAAATTACTAGAAAATAGCAAAAAAAACCAAAAACCTATCAGTTTTGCCATTTAATTGACAAGCAGGCCCTTAACAACAAGAATTTCTTTCTTTACAATTGATGAGATCCCAACTCCATTTTAGAAGGACTTTCAACACCTTAAAGGAAGTCGTATCCAAACCAAATACAACAAAATTCAAACACCACGATTCAATCTGTGATTTTATTAATCCTCAAGTAGAATCACACATCTAAGAGCTCATCTTAAATGTATAAAGACAGCACTGCTTAGGAATCAGAGTTCTAATTCAGGGTTGCTGCTAACAGTTGTGTTTGTTGAATAATGCATCACCCAGTAAACCTACTGCCATTCCTGTGGTTACCAGCTGCAGTGCTCTCTCATTCTAATACTTGCTTCAAGAGTTAATGCTCAGAATATTTAACATCAAAAGTAGCACAGACCACCCCATCAGAATGAACTGTGACTATTAACAACTAGTATAATCATGACCCTATGTCCCAGGTGAATTTCAGTTGTGCCTTATTCATGCATGGGTAGGAATCATCTTCTAGAGTTCCAAGAATGGTGAACCTTTGAGAGCTTTCAGTGATAACAAACAGCCCACTGCAGCACATGTGCCATAGCTTCACCACCACTATCACAATCCTCTTTATATTAACCATAACACCAATGAACGTCCATTTCTAACCTACAATGTACTTATTAACAAAGCATTTATAATTAACTACAAATCAATATAGGTCTACTTTACAGTATTTATCTTTAGAGCATGTCCTTTTGATTAAACACCAGTTAAGTATTTCTGGAGTTTGTGTTTCAGCAACGTTATTTTATGTATTGATTAAAAGCAATACAAATTTAGAAATGTATCATTCAGAATACATTGAAAGTTACTTCAAAGAATTTAGAAACCAGGTACCCTATTATCATTACTTTGAAAAAATAAATAGGTTTTAAACCTGCTTAACTATTTTTGAAGAAAGATTTACTTGTCACAGGAAGAAATCCATTCAAAATTATCTAACTTTGGGTTTGAGTTTGTGTGTATAGTTTTCCTTCACTAAATGAAATTTTTGCAAGAGTTAGGAAATCCTCAAATGCCATGAAGTTTTAAAGGAATCAAATCTAGCAGGAAGATCCTGTCACACCCTTTATGAAGCACAAAGAGAAAGAGATTTTTAAAAGTTGTCTAGAGAGACGAAAAAGGATCAAAGATTAGGTCATGGAAAGATCATGATAAAAAAGGGATGTAAAGAAGGAAAAGTTATTCTTTTAAAGTGACAGATTTGAATGGGTGTGAAAGACAACATCAGTATGACACAATTTAAGCAAAAGAAAAACCTGATGACAGATTAAAAAGGAAGACATTTGAGCATAGATTTCTATCTTCCTATTCTGAAATCAAAGCAAACTCAAGTGCTCAGACAACAGTATCACATCCTACCAGGTTAGTGAAATAGAGTTTATAAAAAGCAAAGTCAAATGCAGGCACAGTAATGCATATCTATAATCCCAGCTACTCCAAGGATAAAATAGGAGAATTGCAAATTTGAACACATCCATGGCAACTTAGTGAGACCTTGTCTCAAAATAAAAAATAGAAAGGAGCCGGGCATGGTGGCTCACACCTGTAATCCCAGCACTCAGAGGCAGAGACAGGAGGATTGCTGAGTTCAAGGCTTGCCTGGGCTGCATAGTGAGCTCAGAGCTAGCCTGAACTAAAAAAGTGAGACCCTGTTTCAAAAAAAGAGAAAGAACTGGGATATGTCCTTTGCTTAGTAGCAAAGTGTTAGTCCTTATGTCCAATCCTTAATACCTCAAAGGAAAAACTCAAAGCCAAGAAAATCTGTAGAATATCCACGAAGGTAAGTATTCACCTATATGAGGAGTCAAAAAATACCAAAAAAAAACCTCTTAATAGTATAAAATCCCTAAAGAGAAACACAAAAGTTATTTAAAAAGGAAGATATAAACTAAACTAGTTCTTATAAAAAATAATTTAAATCACTTCAAAATAAAGAAAATTCAAATAAATAAGAATGATATTTAAATAACTGCTGCTTTACAAATGGGAGGATGACAAAGAGATGAAGGGAAGGGAAGGAGAAGGAAAAAGAATTAAGACGTGTTATGTATACATAACAACTCCCCAAAACGAATGTAATCATTATGTGCTACAAACATTAACTAATAAAAAATAAAAATTGAAAAAAATGTACAGTTGCCTACATATGGGAGATCATAAGTAACATTTCTTTACCATTTTGTCTCAAAATTCATAAAATAAGTATAGATCATAAAATATTTATTATCTAGTAAATTAATAAGTAAAAAGCAAAATTTTTAACTTTTTAAGGTTAATTTTTGTGTGTGTGATAACTCCAGGTAGCACAAATTTTTTTATGAATTTATTTACTAAATATCCCCAGTACTGAGAACAGGGCCAAGAATATAGGCTACATTCAATAAATGTAGTTTGAATAAACGAAGACTTTCTGTTATGTCCAACATCTTGCTTATTTGTCAATGCTCCTCATTAAATAATGATCTTAGCTAAATACTTCAGGTCAACAGTACTTTTTACACATCCTCTTGATATTGCAAAGTACCCTGTGACTATATTTATTATCATCCTTACTATATATTTAGTACTGTATTAAGACCAAAGGCTGCATTTGAGATTTCTTTTAGTTTTGTTTTTAGAAGGAACATCACAATCTTGGCTCACATTGATCTTATAATCAACTAAAACTCTCGAGTCTTTTTCACATAACTTGTTGTCAAGGCTGATTTCCCTCATATGGCACTTGTACAATTGATTTTCTTAACTCCAAATGCTGGACTTTAAATTGATCCTTGTTAAGTTTTATCTTATTTGTTTTGGTCCATTATTGTAGCCTATTGAGATGCTCTTGAATCCCTAGTTCTGCAGCCTTATATATACCTAACTCTCAGCATATCTCTTCTGATGTTTATTACTTTCTAAGTCTCCAAAATTGATGATAACATTAAATGGATATGAATCAAGAGAATTCTACTGAATACTATTAGAAATCACATCCAGGATTATACTGATCTTCACATCAACACTCTCGGGACAAGTATCATAAAATGTTAGACTTGAAAGTAATCATCAAGTGTATCCAACTTTACAGATTTCCTCCAAGCTACACAGTTTATTGGTTATTTAACTCTTTTTATGATCCCATTTGTACAGAGATGTTCATTTCTTCCTTTCAACTTCAATTCCACTTTTTTAGATAGAAATTGTGTTTCTTTTTAATACTGGGGAATTGAATGCGAGAATTCCACACTGAGTTAACAGTCCTGGACATTTTTTTTTCTTTTTTTTTTTTTTTGGAGTCAGGGTCTCGCTTTGTAGTTCAGGCTGGCCCTGAGCTCACCATGGAGCCCAGGCAAGCCGCCGCGAACTCAGCAATCGTCTTGTCTCTGCCTCCCGAGTGCTGGGATTACAGGCGTGAGCCACCACGCCCGGCATTGTGGTATGTGGTGTTGATTGTTGGTGGGCGTGAGTCTCCATGCCCAGCATTATATGTGGTTACCGGGGATCGAACTCAGGACCTTGCGCTTGCGAGGCAGGCGCTGGAACCACTGAGCTAACCCTCCGGCCCAGTCCTGGACATTTTTAAAAATTTTTTTTCTTAATTTTTGAGACAGGATCTTGCTGAATTGTTAAATTATTCAGCTGACCTCAAACTTACGATACGTGATCTTCTAGAGTACTGGGACTGAGAAAAATTATTTCTTAGAAATCCTACTTCTTCAGCCCTGGAGGGAGTATCCTTCTTTATACACGTATAACTTTATCCCCTAATCTTAATTGTCAGATATTAGAGACACCTAACAGTACAAATACATCTAGCAACTAGGATTTATTCATTTATTCAGGCTATACTACCTACTGTTTATCAGGCACTATATATCAAAGCTCTTGAAATACATTAAATTCAACAAAGGTTTTTGCCTTTGTGGAATTTATAGCAGGTAAAGAAAAATATGTATTAAATATAATATGCAAGTACATAGTATAATAAAATTGTACCTATAATGAGAATCACTAAAATATTATCTATATCTGTATTTCTTGGGTTTCAAGTAGAACTGTATCGTTTTGTGATTTTTTTCCCCCTTAGAAATGCAATAGGAAATTCACGCTACCCTGCCTAAATGGCAGAAAAGGAACGTTTTCTAATTTTTTAACTTAATCATCTTCCTCACATTCTTCTTAATCCTTATGAGCAACTAGGGGTGACAAACTCTTAAAATTTTTATGCAGTGTATGTATTTCTTTCATTTTCTACAAACACAATCCTAGTTCAAGATATTACCAATAAGTATTAACTGGGTTATTTCCATCATCTTCTAATCTGGGTCTCTCAAAATATCAGGGGTAAGGGACAGTGGATTTTCACTTTTTGTTTTGTTTTTAATATCCAATTAATTCTGAACTAATTGTTTCATAGCACAGTAAAAACAAGTTATTTGGGATCATGTATGTGGGTTTGTCTTACAAAGATGTCAAATTATGTATAAAAGTTCATAATGAATTCTCTCCACTGCTGACTTCCTTGGTCATAGTATAGTAATAAATGGTCTAAGGTCCAGTAACAACAGATGGATCACACTTCAAATAACACTGTTCTAATAGATATCATCACTTCCACCTCTTGTCCCATTCTTTCTACCAAAAACATCTAGAAAGGCCTTTAAAATTTTAAATTAAATTCTATCAGCCCTCGGCCTGGAAAATAACTGGAGAAGAAGAGAATGTTAAGAACACAGGCTCTGGGGCCGGAGGATTAGCTCAGTGGTTCTGGCGCTTGCCTTTCAAGTGCAAGGTGCTGAGTTCGATCCCCAGTAACCACATACAATGCTGGGCATGGAGACTCACGCCCACCAGCCATCAATACCACATACCACAATGCTGGGTGTGGTGGCTCACACATGTAATCCCAGCACTTGGGAGGCAGAGACAGGAGGATTGCTGAGTTTGGGGCTTGCCTGGACTACATAGTGAGCTCAGAGCCAGCCTGAACTACAAAGCGAGACCCTGTCTCAAAAAAAAAAAAGAACACAGACTCTGGATCCAACTCTGGGAACCAAAATGCCTAATTTAAATATCTGCTCTACCCATTACTAGAGAACATGACCACGGCCAAACCATTGAACATACATGAACTCTAAATTCTTCATCTAAGAACTGAAATGATAATAGTCTGCTCATGAGGATGTGTAATTATTCCATGTCAATTTTTGTCAAGTGCATAGAACAATGTTTAATGCATACTAAGTGTATATGCTGCTTCTGCTTCATCATTAGCATGGCTCACAACATCCTCCTACTCTTATAAATGTTACCATCATTGCTAATATTTTCAACAGGGCCTACCAGTTCCTCCCTATCACTCTAGCCTCATCATTATAACCAATAGGTCAAGCCAACCTTCTGCTACAAAACCAAAGAGCAATACATTAAAGATTATTTGTGGAAGATTAGATTATTTTTCAGTAAACATTGAGCCCCTTGTCCACACCTCTGTGGGAAATGTTGTACTTGGTTATGACTTGTCTTAGCTACTGAGATACTAGCAAAGGTGCTATAAGCATAGACCGGTACAGTGTGGCTGTGCCCTTGAGCTTCCACAGTCGCCATGAGAAAAAAAAAATTCTATATAGCACAGTGGCTCTAGAAAATTGAGAATTTACACAAATCAGACCTGAATGAAACCTGTAGCCTGCAGCCAAGTCTAGGGAATTCTAACCACAGGCATCAGAACAGCTCTGGCCAAACACTGTGGCACTTAATGGTGGTTAACACAACAAAAGGTAACTGTTCACACTATACTACATCTTTCTTTTTTTCTTTTTTCTTTTTTGTTTTATTTTGAATTCTGTTTCTCAGGATTTTGTCTCTTTTCCTTGCCAGAAACACCTGATCCTATATGGATCAGTTTGCAGATATGGTACACTGAAACAACAGCATGCATAAGATTCAGAGCCAACCCCATGCTTTCAAAATTTAAGTTTTATTTTCATGCTTGCAGCATTTTAAATGTGAAGTTTCAAAAGCTTATTTACACATATATGCATTAGATATATGTATATAATTATACCTACTGGGAAAAATAGAGTGCTTTCCCAATGAAGGCTGTGTAAAGGAAATTCACATAAAATGAGTGAAAATATGAAAAACAAAAGAATAATGGAATTCATGTGAGAAACTGGAGTTAACAATTCTTGTTCCTATGTTCCTATGTGATATAAAAATGACACTAACCCTAAAGATCTTAGATCAAGTATAAAATTAATTCTCATACATGCCAACACTATTCTAAAGATCCCACTAATTTGCAGAGCAATACAAGGTATTCTCTGAAAATAAGCCATATTTAAACATTTTAATTATAATAAAAATACATCATTATTAATACCACTCAAATACTCCTCCTTGCTTTAAGTACACATCTCATTGTTTTTGCGACTTTAGGAAGCAATTCTGGAAGTCTTTTATTATTCAGGTCTTTAGTTGCCCTACTGTAATTGCTTTGATGTCTTGAGTTGATTCAAAGGTTTATTTTTCATGGCATTCTAACTTTGGGCAAGAGCCAGAAGTCAGATGGTGCCAGATCTGATGAATAGGGTGGATGAGAACACACTGTAATGTTTTTACAAGACTGCCTTTCAGTTGGATGGCAGTGGGCAATCATATTCACCATATTTTGATCACATCTTATAAAGACACACAAAGAGGACTCTGGAACTGCTTCAGAAAATAGAACAATCAGAGGAGTGTATTCAAAGTGAAGGGGATATTTTGAGGGTATTAATGGCAATATGGCATTTACTATAATTTTTTTTTACTTTTATGGTACATGGTTCAGTACATAATGATTACATTCACTGCAGGAAACTGATGCACATACGTAACATTTAAATTGTTTTACCTCAACTCCCTCCATATTTTTTCAGCATCAGATTCATCTATTTATCTTCTGTGACCTTACAAATTAATGATCATATATACAGATTATAGACCAGAATAACAGGCCAAAGAATATATAAAATGTGTAAAATAGTTGTACTAATTCAAAATACACTTTTAGATATATTGCCCATGTTGGATTACATATTTTTTGCTCTCTTTTTCTATCATCAGTCTTTCATCTCATATGTGATATATACCAAGTTTTTCATATAAGAGAAACAATGTGATATGTAAGCTTATGTAACTGAATTGCTTAAGATTGGGATCTTTTATGCATACTTTTTCCTACAAATGACTCAGGTTTACCCTTCTTCATGACACAGTAAGACTCCTTTGTGTATATGTACCACATTTTCTTTATCCACTCATCTGTTGATGAATGTTTCCAAGATTTAGCTATAAATTGTGCTGTTATAAATATGGATAAATAACTGTGGTATGACATTTTTTAATTCTTTTGAGAAGATACCTAGCAGGGGAATAGCAGGGTCAAATGGAATTTGTATGCTTAGCTTTTTAGAATTGCTCTACTCATTTGTATAGCAGTTCTATCAGTTTACAATTGAGGACTCCATTCTCCCCATGGCTTGGCCATCATCTGTTACTAATTTCTTTTTTTTTTGCTTTTTGAGACAGGGTCTCGCTTTGAAGTTCAGGCTGGCCCTGAGCTCACTATGGTGCCCAGGCAAGCCGCCGCAAACTCAGCAATCCTCTTGTCTCTGCCTCCCGAGTGCTGGGATGACAGCGTGAGCCACTATGTCCGGCATTGTGGTATGCGGTGTTGATTGTTGGTGGGTGTGAGTCTCCACACCCAGCATTATATGTGGTTACTGGGGATCGAACTCAGGTCCTTGTGCTTGCGAGGCAGGCTCCGGAACCACTGAGCTAACCCTCCGGCCCTGTTACTAATTTCTTGATGGTAGCCATTCTTTCTGGAGGGAGATGGAATCTCAGTGTTAAGTTTGCATTTCTCAAGTGACAGTGATGTTGAACAGTTTCTCAACAAGATAACATAGCTGAGTGTGTCTGGAATAGTTTCTACATCTTTTATTCTGTCCCACTGATCCATAAGGCAGTTTTTGATTTTTTCCTTTCTCTTTTCTTTTTCCTTTCTTCTTTTTTTTTTTTGGTCATGCTGTTTTTATCACTACAGCTCTAGAGCATAACTCAAAGTCCATGATTGTGATGCCCCTGCCTTGCCTTTCTTGCCCAGAATTGCATTCTAATTTAAACATTCACCATGTTTATGATCATCATTTGCATTTCTAATAATATTCAAATATCTATATTCATCTCTTAGAATTTTTATAGATATGTATTGTGGATCATAACAGAATTGTCACATTTTGAGCCTCTTTTTACACACATATAGTAAAAACAGTTGTAATTATTATTTCATAGACTCCTGCAGAATCTTCCTCTAGATGTATGCAAATTGGGTCTAACTATTGAAGTGCACTGTTAACTATCCAGTTAACATCTTTTATGAATTTTCTTGTATGTCAACTACAATAGATCTTGTTTACTATAAAAAGATTAGGCTGTCACTTTAAATTTAATTTCCACATGTCAAAAACATACTCATTTGAGTGAACATTTTGAAGTTCAAACTGAGAATGAAACTAATGATGGAATGAGTCAACATAGGCTCTGTTACTATTTTTTAAACCAGGAAATATTATATCACCTTATCTCCTGCTTTTTTACCTTGTAAAAATGACATTTGACACCACATTTGCCTTCCAACAAGGTGAGGGCAGCTGAACTATTTGTAGGCAATATTCCTCACTGTTATAATTCATTGATCTATATGAAATGAATGTTGCAGTGGTTTTTTAATCTATACTTCAGAAGGTTTTTTTAAATTTGGCTTTTGGTCATGACTAAGGTTCATTACATTTATATTTACTTTGTAGGATATACAAAAATTCTTGTGTAAAGGTCACCACCAGATTAGTTGTATAACATCTACATTGCAATATGTTCAACAATCCATAACTAAGAGACAGAACTCAATTTACCTTCCCTATGAAAAAGCATGTCCGTTCTACAAACACTGAAGCAAGAGTACAGTGGAGACAGGCTTCAAAACCTCACTGGTGAAAGTACACCAAGTCTAGAAGGAACTAGTGACACTACATGAAAGGCTAAATAAAAGTGCTCTAGAAATAAAAAACATCACAGATCTTTTAGTGTGGCAAACAATCATACTGATTCTGCAGATCAACTTCTACAACAAGTAAGTTTGCTGGAGTTTTCATACCTATGTTAGTCAACAAAAAAAAGAGCTTAGAAGGACAGTTTACAAAGAGTCTGCATACAAATCTTCCACAAAACACTGAAGAGCTTATATCATCCATCTTGCCTCCTCTAAGCACAATTCAGAGATGCATATGAAAGTTATGGAAGAGCAATATAGGTAGTAATGGAATTTACATATTTTAAGGACAAATTCTGTCAGGAAAAAAAATGTTTGTGATAGAAATTTCCTCTCTACAAATAAAACACATAAAGTTGAAATGGCTGACTTAAGACACGTGAAAAGGCTTTTGAGTATGCAGTATAAAGTTATCAATCAAACTGAAAGCCATGATAACTAAAACAACTCTTACCAATAATATGTATAAATGTATGTTTATAAGTATGTACTTATACATATATATGTATAAATATATATGCATATATATTATATATACATATATACAGTCACCCTTTGGTAACCACAGGGGCGTGACTTCAGAACCTTTCATGGATGCCTAACTCCATGGATGCTCAGTGGTATAGCATGGCATAGTATTTCTATGTAGCTCCTACATATCCTATACTTTAAATCATCCTTACATAATACCAAATGCAATGCAATATACAAAATGCAATATAACATTCTTATATTGTATCAGTTAGAGAACATTGGTATATACATAATACCAAATGCAATGCAATATACAAAATACAATATAACATTCTTATATTGTATCAGTTAGAGAATAAAAAGAAGAAAAAAAGAACATATGTTCACAAATCATTTTTTCAAATACTTTTATCTGTGTGCAATTGGTTTAGTCTATGGATTCAGATTTCATGAATATCAAGGGATGATTATATAGATACAAATAGATACACAGAGAGAAAGGCTTATCTTTATAAAAAGTCTTTAAGTCTGACAAGTGAAATATGCTGACTGATCCTCTTTCATAAAATGAATGTTTTGGGCCGGAGGGTTAGCTCAGTGGTTCCGGCGCCTGCCTCGCAAGCGCAAGGTCCTGAGTTCGATCCCCGGTTACCACATATAATGCTGGGCATAGAGACACGCCCACCAACAATCAACACCGCATACCATAATGCCGGACGTGGTGGCTCACGCCTGTAATCCCAGCACTCGGGAG
>PVIC010006764.1:0-43292 GCA_004025085.1 Thryonomys swinderianus
ACCATGCCTGGTATTGGTGTATGTGGTTACCGGGAATTGAACCAGGAACCTTTCACTTGCTAGGCAGGCGCTGGAACCACTGAGCTAAATCTCCATCTCTGATTCTGCTTTTGATAGCTTCAAAATGCATATCTTCCTCAACAGTCATGCTCACACTGGCTGGATTCTCCTCACAAGCCCTACAGGGTGTCTGAACCTGTCTTCTTGCTTCCAATTTACCGCTGGCTTCCAGTCAACCACTCCGTTTCCACACTGTCCTCCCTGTGGCTTGCCTATCCACAGGACAAACATTTGATTTTGCTCCTCCTCTGATCCAACTTCATTTTCCTTATTACCTCCAGCATAACACCCAAATTCCTTGGCCAGGCATGCAAGGTATTTCCCGGTGATTCCCTCCTTAGCTCTGCAGCTTCTCCCAGACCCGCTGTCCCTCAGCCATTGCTTGGTCTTCTCTAAACACGCTGCTCTGTCAGACTTCCACAGTCTCTGGCATGAGCTTCCTGTTGCCTTTGTTGGTGGTGCTCTACCTTCCCTCCAGTTAATTCCTGGTTATCCTTCCAGTCCTGTGTTTGATGTTACTTTGGTCCACGGAGCTGGGCATGAGGATCCCAGGCAATGCTAAATCTTCCTTCCTCAAGCTCTCTTGGCGCATGTTTCCAAATCTAATATTTGTTTTGTCCTAATTATTTGGGGTTTTTGTCACCATTCTCCAGTAAAATGTGTGCCTTTCAAGGGGGATTATATTTTGTTCGTATTACTCAAATTTGAAAACCCTTGCTCACAGCATCCCTGACAGATGGTTTCCCAGCCTCCATTTAAACACTGCCAAGGTGGGAGAAATCACTGAATATTATCCCTTCTATTTTTGCACATCCATTCAGTATATCCACTCATTCAATAAGTATATACTGAGCAGCTATCAAGTGACAAACACTGATTTAGGCACTGGGGATGCAGACATATCAAATAAAAACTCCTACCCTCTTGGCACTCATATTTTCTGAGCATGGTGGAAAGAAAATGAGTTTAGAAGAAAGCAGAATACCTTTCTTCTGACAACTCAGTGAAAGTCAGCCTGCAGCATATAGCTAGGTTCCATACAAATGTATGTATGCATTTATGAATGAACGAATGAGTAAGTGCATGAGTGAAAGAACAAAGAGGTCATAAGGAAAGATGAGAAATTCACCTGTGTAGTCATCACCAAAGGAGAAAGTAACTAGAAACATGTTTTCAGACAATGGAGAAGTAGCACCATTTTCATATGAAGAAACGAGAACTCTACCTCTTTTGTATTTCCTTGTTAAGTATGTAAACCAAGCAAGCAGCAGGCTTAGGGAGAAACAAAGGGAAAATCTGTTTGTGTGAGTGGGAAACTTACTATTCTTGGGGAGATATGAAAACAAGTGGATAGCCAAGAGGGTGGTATGCTCCTCTAGTATATAGAAAGGCCTAGTGGTATTTGCCTGTGAGTCAACTCACAATCCACCTTATTCTGGTCCAAAGAAAGTCCCTAATGGTTGGAATCCCTAAGATGCAGATGTCATAGCAGGAGTAAGTTTGTCCTCTCTCCTGGAATTCTCAAACTTGGCTGTACCTCAAAATCAACTAAGAAACTTTTAAAAAGCATAAATATACCTACTCCCAGACAATCCAAAATTTAGATCTAAGGTAGAATTCAAATGTCTGTATGTTTTAGAACCTCAGAGTTATTGTGATGCACTGGCATCTACAGAATGTGTGCACCTGGTTCTAGAGCTACCTCCAGTTAGAGGATGACCACATAGGAATGTAGGCCCATCAGCAGGCAAAACAGAATTTAAGTTGAGCAAAGTCCTCTCTCTTTTCAGGTTTTTTTCCACTAACTCTCAGTCTTTGCAACTCCCTACATCTCAAGGACAGAGCCTCTAGTTTTCTCTAGAGGTAAAGTCCTCTGGCTTCTACAAATGTGGTAGACTTTAGGAACCTCAGAGTGAGAATTTTAGAGGGAAAAATAATACCAGAAGTCAAGAGTGAATATTCATTTTTACAAAAACCAAATTCCCTACATGGAATTGAAATCTCTCCTGGATCTTCCAGAAGAGTGTGGAAGACGGACACATGAACAGATAAGCCCATTAAACTGTGACAAGTGCCCCAGTGACATTCAAAATATTAGAGAAACCCAAAGGAATGAATGACTCATTCTGAAAATAAAGAAGAGGGAATGTTGTCAGGAAAGGCTTGCTAGAAGAGGTGGAGCTTTCTGAGGCCCTAGGCTCCTACCTAGTCTTCTGCCTGCCTTCCATCCCATGTGGCTTCCATCCCATCTGACATGGCAAGTTTCACTTGCCCAGCTAGTTGAGCTCAAGTGAACTACCAGTCTTTGAGCCCAGTCTCCTCGTTTCCAGGGCAGAGAGCAGTCACTGTCTTTTTCTGGCCCTGACAGGTGTTTAAACGCCTGATATAGTAGACCCTCGAGTTATGACCAGCCTGACATACAAACAACAGGGGTTAATTAGGTTAATAAAAGATTCATCTGCCTGTTCCTACCTATAGTGTGTACACAGGGGACCATTTAGATCTCGGCTGTATTGACTTACCATCTCGAGTTATAGCTAGCCCTCAGGAACCCATCCATTTCGTAAGTCAAGGGTGCATTGTATAAGAGTGCTCAGTGCAGTGACGAGTTGGTACTCAGTAAATGGATGTGATCATTGCTCTTATTTTTTTTTTTTTGAGACAGGGTCTCACTTTGTAGTTCAGGTGGGCTCTGAGCTCACTATGTAGCCCAGGAAAGCCTCGAACTCAGCAATCCTCCTGTCTCTGCCTCCCGAGGGCTGGGATGACAGGCGTGAGCCACCACGCCTGGCACTGTGGTATGTGGTATTGATGGCTGGTGGGTATGAATCATCACGCCCAGCATTGTATGTGGTTACCAGGGATCGAACTCAGGACCTTGCGCTTGTGAGGCAGGTGCCGGAACCACTGAGCTAATCCTCCTGCCCATCATTGCTCTTATTTTTTAAGGGCTTGGATTGTGATAAACAATTAGAAAACAGGCCTGCTAGTCCTCTGTTTCTCCTTTTATGTGAAGGCGTGTAGAAGAATGCCAGTGGTTTTGTATGGTCCTAGTGTCCTTATGAGTCTAAGGGGCTCCAGGGAGGGCAAAACATGACAGTTGTATGAGACTGGAGAGGAGGAACAGCACGCCTTCATTTCCCGTGCACCTGCAAGACTTCCCCCGTTATGAAAGCTACTGCATTGCAGTCACTACCCACCTGGTCTGAGGCAGCTGCGGAGCTCCAGCCCGATCGCTCAGAGCAGAGCAAGAAGCATGTTTCATCGCCTCCCAGGATGTAATTGCAATCAATTATTCCTATGCTCCTTGTTTGTGTCCACGCATAGACCGAAGATAAACTTCAATAGGCTGAGGATGAGTGCACCCTGTCCATGTCTATCTCCGTTGGCTTGGCACAGTGTTTGGCCCCAAAAAGGCAAAGAACAGTTGCTTAAGAAATGGATTCAGGGGCCGGAGGGTTAGCTCAGTGGTTCTGGCGCCTGCCTCGCAAGCGCAAGGTCCTGAGTTCGATCCCCGGTAACCACATAGAATGCTGGGCGTGGAGACACGCCCACCAACAATCAACACCGCATACCACAATGCTGGACATGGTGGCTCACGCCTGTAATCCCAGCACTCGGGAGGCAGAGATAGGAGGATTGCTGAGCTGAGTTCGCGGCGGCTTGCCTGGGCACCATAGTGAGCTCAGGGCCAGCCTGAACTACAAAGCAAGACTCTGTCTCAAAAAAAAAAAAAAAAAGAAAAGAAAAGAAATGGATTCAGACCAAGAGGCTTTTTGTAAATCCAGCATGTCGGCTTTCCTCGAGATATTCGTGGCCCTGCCTTCCCACCGCCTCTCTTAGCTTACTCTCTTATTTTCTGAATTCTCCTCAAGAGCCTCAATTCCACGCCTGTCTCACACACTGTTCCCAGCCAACCTAACTTAACGTGCACCCTATATGTCTTTGCTTCTGTATAACCAAAGCATTTTTTTTCTTGAACTGTAGCTATCATCTCACCCAATCTGAGTTTTATGGACAAAGTAGCTATTGCCAAGAGCGGCACCCAACTTTCCAAGGTCTCACGGTGTGTGGAGGCACAGCTGGAAAGAATGTTCTTGTTCTTGGCTTTCAAACCCAGAGCTCTGCACTGCCTTGGAGTGCAGAAAGCTTCAAGCTTGTGGGAAGGGGCTGTATTCAGACTCCACCTGCTCTCCCTAAGAGCTTGCTCCAAAGGCTCCAAACCCAGGGGACAGAACCAGCACAACACTCACGCCAGCCTCTCCAGAAACACACCGCTAGAGTTCACATGCTTGCTTACTACTTAGTAACTGTGATTTGGGGCAAATGACTTAACTCCTGTGAACTCTAATTTGCTACCTGTAAAACTGGTGTGATGACCATACCTCCTTCCCTATGAAGACAAAGAAAGATAATAATAAATACAGGAATCCATTTAACTTCATTGAATTTTTCTTTATGACTCCAAGTCCCAGTTACGACAGTCAAGCTGCCGAGAGGCCTTGCCCCTGAGAGAAGGACTCTGTGCTGAGTCCTTCCCCAGCTCCTGTGGACAGAGGACACACAGGAGGTGCTGCAGTGCCCTTCGACCCAGAGGACCTTTTGGAGCCAGCACGGCCTGGCTGCACCTAAAACCGTAATGTAAATTGGCTGTGACGCCTGTGCAGGGGCCTAGAGTTAGAAGCTGAGCAGGATGCCTCTAGCCAGTCTGGTGACAGTCCGGGAGCCAGGTTGCCATTGGAGAAAGTGGAGGGCAGAACGGGAAGAATTTCTCCGTCTGGCCTGGTGGCACTGTTTTATTAATGATCTGGAAGAGCAGAAGAACAGTGACTTTAATTAAACTTGCCATTGATATTAAAAGATGTCAGAAGCCACTGCTGAGGACACAGACGCCTTGAAGATGGTCCTGGGGGCATTAGGAAAATAATCCAGGCAAGAGACAAGAGGTCGTGGGCTCGCCAGGACATGTTTGGCTGGGGGGAACAATGTGATGTGCGGTTCTCTTGGCAGAATCTATGCAAGGCTCTTCTCTGCATCTCTTCTGTTTGCAGTCAGTTTCTAGCCCCCTCCCCCATCCTCCTCACAGCCACCCTAAGCCTTTAGCGAAACTGGCTTCGCCGAAACACAAATCAGACCATGTCGTTCTCTTGTTTAAAATCCCACCACTGCCCTTAGGATAAAATCTCATCTCCTCAGCCTGGCACGAAGGGCTTGCCGTGGATTCTTACCTACCACCCAACCTCATCTTCCAGCCCTCTGCCTCACCAAATTCCTCACCATCCCATGCACAGACGGGGTTGTTTCCAGTCTCCATATCTTTGCTTGGGCTGTTTTCTTTGACTTGAATGCCCTTCCCACGTTTCCTTCTTTTTCTTTTCTTATTTTCTTTCTTTCTTTTTTTATTTTTATTTACTTTATTGACTAAAGTTCACTCACCCTTAAAGGTTCATTTCAGGGATCACCTTCAGAACACCTCCCAGAATCCCTAAAACTGGCTCAGTGCCCTCCTCGTGTTCCCACAGCATTCTGCCCTAACCCTCTACTTTTTAAAAATGGAATTCTTTATTGGTACATTTTATAGATAGCTCACAATCACACTTAACATTGGAGAATTTGTACCAGTATAGGGCATGAGTTAATTCTCATTTTTACCCCTAACTTCTACTTTTTTTTAATAGTAAAACTATTTTTGCATCTCCCCATCCTTGTGTGAGTGTACCTTTGCGGGAAAACGGTGTCACCTTTTTCTGTTTTTTAAGTTTTAACAACCATCTTGTACAGAGCTTGGCAAATTGCAGGCTTCTGTTAATATTTGTCAAGCCAAGCTGATGAGAAGAAGTGGGAGATTACAGCAGGCAGCTGGAACAGCTCTGTAAGCCCGGGGCCTGTGCAGCCCTGGCAAATGGCAAGTCTGTCCTGTCTGGGCTGTGAGACAGTCACAGTGTTTCTCCACAAGACTTGAAGCTGACTGGGAGCCAAGGGTGTCCTGTGACACAGTGGGGCAGGTGGGTAAAGCTGATGGCCAAAGCCCTACATAAGTTATCCCTGTGTGGATTGGGGTTTCACTACTTCCTGTCTTATACTTTGACTAGACAACTTAATTAACACTCACTTTCCCAAAGTGCAAAATAAGAATAAAAATACAACCAATCACAGGGTTGCTATGAAAATTAAAATTAGTGTTATGAATACATATCATGTTTACAAAACACACACCATGTTTACAAAAATAACAGCTAAGTCTAGGAAGTAGCCCAAATGTCCACCAACAGATCAAAGTGATATTTATGCACCCTGGAGCAGAATGCCATAAAAAGAATAAATTTGTGGTAAAATGAATGTAATGAGACGAGCATTAAGTGAAATCAGACACACAAGCTTAAGTATCACATGGTTTCTCTTATATGAGAAGACACATATAATAATTTAAAGATCAAAATATAAGCTAGATAGCAGGAAACAGGAAGATGAATATTTTGCTAATAGGAAAGGGACCAAGAGATAGAGGCAGAGGGGAGGGGAGGAAAGGAAAGGGGAAAGCAAGAGAATTGAGAGGTGTTATGTCCAAATATTAACTCCCATTGATAAATAAAAAATAAACGACATAAACATTATAAATATGAATTACCATGGTTAATATCCTTATAATTTGGAGTGGGCCAGGAGAGGCTCACATTGAGTCAAATACCTGAGTCTAAAGAGTCTATAAAGAGGTTGAAATCTGTCTCTGCTGGTGTCTGGCCTGGAAAAATGCCACCAAAAATGACCATTGGCTTGGTCATCAGAGATATCCCATCTCTCTCTTAACATCTCAGCCAGAGCCATTTCCAGGCAGGCTTGAAAGAACCACTAGGAATCACCAAAGGTGGGATAGGATCCTCCTTCCATTCCAAAACCTGGAACAGGTACTAATTAGCTGTCTTGCCTTCTTCCTTTGTTTTCTTTCATCCTTTCCTTCAGTTCACTGGTTTTCCCAGGGAGCTGTCCTTTGGTACTGACCACGTGATACCACAGTCCCCCTAAAAACTGTCACCAGGAAGTGTCTTCAAGGCCAAGTAACAACAAAGACTATGATGTTTCTTAATTCTCTTGGTGTGTAAGATAAGTAAGAGTTGGCTACTGCGGTGTTCTGTGTTCTTTCCCTCCCTCCCCTCACCTGTGGATAGTCCAGTCCCTGGGGCTGCCATCTCCTCTTCCCAGCTGGCTCATGACTAAAGAGCTTCTCCAGCTGTGCCATGGGGCTTAGCAGATTCCACAGTGTGTCAGAATCCACATGGTGGTAGGGCTTTTAGAGGTCAAGGCAGAAAGCCAAGCTTTCTCCTTATCCATGTTTCTCCAGGGTGAATGTGTGTCACACACACTAGGGGGTCTCTGTGCACAGTACGCTGCGAGAGCCTTCTCGGCCATTGGATACAGATGCTGAGCATCTCCCACCACCCTGCTCCTCCTCAGTCACCCTCAAGTCCTCTTCTCTGACCGAATTAGAAGCAAAGCCTTGAGCACCTGTTTTGTTGACAGTGAGAACCCAGACCAGTGAGGAAAGTGAGTCTCAGCTCTTGGATGCCATTCTGGGGAGCCTGAAACTGAGCTGATCACAGCTCTTTGGAAGGAAGGACTTGATGGTTACAGCATGTAGCTGGATTCACTGTGTCTAATGATAATTTCTCCAGGAGGGTAAGCTTTCGGAATTTACAGAGGTCCTCCCTAGACTCTGAAATCTAGTTGAGATTTATTGATGAAACTTATATATATTTCCAGAGCAACTGCCTGCAATTTAGATTGTAAGTGGTTTTAGATAAAAAGTCTCAAGAAACTTCCTTGGTGGTTACATTTGTCCATTCCAAAAGCATACATTTATTGAGCATCTACTTGCTGCCTACTTGGGATACCATTATGAACAGGAGAGACACACTCTTTCCTTCTGTATCACTCACTGCCCAACGGATGAATAAGATATGACTCATCCAGTATTACCAATAAATGTGTAATTTAAAGTTTTTTAAATGCCCTGAGGAAAACTAGAGTACAATAAGAAGAAATAACACGTGGGAGTGAGTCCCAAGTATGGTTTTTGTTGTTGTCGTTTTGTTTTGTTTTGAGGAAGTAACACTTAAGCCAAGATCTAAGGCATTACTATGAATGGGGTGCACAAAAGTGAAACACTCATTTCCGTTTTGTGGAACAGCACAGGCCATGGTCCTGAGGTGGATGGTAATTTTGGTGCAGAAACAAAGGGCATTACTGCTGAAATGTACAAAGAGAGCGACAGAGGGTATGAAGAGAAGGAAGAATGCAGAGTATGAAGGATACAGTTCATAGAAACTTTGAATGACGTGGTAGGAAATGATTTTTACAGCAAGAGCAAAACTACTAAAGGCTTTCAGAGAGAGGAGTGACACGCTTAAGTATGACATGATAAAAGATCACTGTGGCTATATGGGGAAAGTGGAATTAAGACTCCATTTTCTTGCGCTGCTTGAAGTGGTGGATTCATTTAGGAGACCACCATGGCTGCTTCCTCTGGGCAGCAATGGTGGTGGGAGAGATGGGGAGAGAACTGACAGGATTCAGTGCTCAACTGGATGAGTGACAGGAGGGAGAGGAAGAAAGTCTGCAGATTAACATCTGTTTTCTAGTATGAGTAACTGGCTAAATGGAGGTGCTATTTTCAGAGACAGAAAAAAGGAGCAAATATGGAAGATAGACTTTGAATCTGTTAAGGTGTGTACAAGTGCAAATCAGCCTTTTTCTATGGAAAAAGGAGGTACCCCACCCAGTTGTGACAGAGGAGAAGGATGCATAGGCGGCCTTTCTAAGCTACTGTATGGTTATTTTCATTCTTATTCTGAGACAATGTGTAGAAAGATTCCTCTTTGCACTCATTTCCTTCATTGAAAGTGGTTTCAGTAGAGTTTCTTCCTGCTCTTCTGAACTCACACTCACTTTTCAATGATTTGAATCCAGTGGATGAAGCAACAATTTTATTCTCCAAATCTTCAGTTTAAAAAAATTATAATTGAATTCTTTATTGGTACATTTTATATACAGCTCACAATCACACTCTCAAAAAATTTTTTATAGAGAGACACTTGCATGTTTCAGTAATAACAATTTCTATTACTTTGCCCTTTGCACATTTAGCTTTGGAATTTAAGTGACTGATCTTCATCTTCCTGTACTGGGAGGCCTAACCTATTCACAAGCACATTATGCTGGACAGTGAAGAGCTGCTGTGGGTTGGGTCTTTGGCACACCCTACAAGGCTTTAGATTAGCCACGATGCAGATAGCAGGTACTGTGGGTCAACAGGAAGTCTCAGAATTACACTTTCCCTCCAGAAGTCTTACATTTGGGGAAGGAGTTCTTACTGAAGAGTTCTCAGTTACACACAGCAAGGTATTCTGTTTTGGGGAAGCAGCATGTGAAAATTCAATTCATTATGTACTCTTGAAAACCTGTGTTATGCAAGGTTCTTGAGTATATGATGACAGTGTAAGGAAGGCAGGAAACTCTAGAAATAGCATAAATGAAGACAAAGACGGAGGCAACAGGAATCCTATTTTTAATTTGAATCCAGGTAACAGTGGGACTGGAAGATAGGCCTAGAAGGGTATCATTGGGTTTTCATCTCCAATATTCCCATCTACACCAAGCCATTCTTCAGCTGTGTCTCCACCAGATGGTTTTGAGGACATAGCAGCTATTTGCACTTCCCATTGACATGTATTTTTCCAAGTGAGAGACTGCCCCATATGTTAGTGCAATGTGCCACCCAGCGTGAGGCATCCGTTTGTGTCGGTGGAAGCCTGGTACTTGCTACCCCTCTTCCTCATGCCTTTTCCTGCCTCTCTGATCTTTTCTAGGTCTCTGGCCCATCAGGAGGATCATTGGTGCTGTGGAGGAAGCCAGCGTCTAAGTCTTGTGTATGGCGTGGTTACGGCTGCAGCCTCTCACCTCTGCCTTCCTCCATTTTGGGCTGGTTACTTTTGTGCTCTTCCTGAATGGTCTTCGGGCAGAGGCTGGTGGCTCAGGAGATGTGCCCAGCACAGGGCAGAACAATGAGTCTTGCTCAGGGTCATCAGACTGTAAAGAGGGTGTCATCCTACCAATCTGGTATCCAGAGAACCCTTCCCTTGGGGACAAGATTGCCAGGGTCATTGTCTATTTTGTGGCCCTGATATACATGTTCCTTGGGGTCTCCATCATTGCTGACCGCTTCATGGCATCTATTGAAGTCATCACCTCTCAAGAGAGGGAGGTAACTATCAAAAAGCCCAATGGAGAGACCAGCACCACAACAATTCGAGTCTGGAATGAAACTGTCTCCAACCTGACCTTGATGGCCCTGGGTTCCTCTGCTCCTGAGATTCTCCTGTCTTTAATCGAAGTGTGTGGTCATGGGTTCATTGCTGGAGACCTGGGCCCCTCTACCATCGTAGGCAGTGCAGCCTTCAACATGTTCATCATCATTGGCCTCTGCATCTACGTGATCCCTGATGGAGAGACTCGCAAGATCAAGCACCTACGGGTTTTCTTTGTCACTGCTGCTTGGAGTATCTTTGCTTACATCTGGCTCTACATGATCCTGGCAGTCTTCTCTCCTGGTGTGGTCCAGGTTTGGGAAGGCCTCCTCACTCTCTTCTTCTTCCCAGTGTGTGTCCTTTTGGCTTGGGTGGCAGATAAACGACTGCTCTTCTACAAATACATGCACAAAAAATACCGCACAGATAAGCATCGAGGAATCATCATAGAGACAGAGGGCGAACACCCAAAGGGCATTGAGATGGATGGGAAAATGATGAATTCTCACTTTCTAGATGGCAATCTGGTGCCTCTGGAGGGGAAGGAGGTAGATGAGTCCCGCAGGGAGATGATCCGGATTCTGAAGGACCTGAAACAAAAACACCCAGAGAAGGACTTAGATCAGCTGGTGGAGATGGCCAACTACTATGCTCTTTCCCACCAACAGAAAAGCCGCGCCTTCTACCGAATCCAAGCCACTCGTATGATGACTGGTGCAGGCAATATCCTGAAGAAACATGCAGCAGAACAAGCCAAGAGAACCTCCAGCGTGAGTGAGGTACACACTGAGGAGCCCGAGGACTTCATCTCCAAGGTCTTCTTCGACCCGTGTTCTTACCAGTGCCTGGAGAACTGTGGGGCTGTACTCCTGACAGTGGTGAGGAAAGGGGGAGATATGTCCAAGACGGTGTATGTGGACTACAAAACAGAGGATGGTTCTGCCAATGCAGGAGCTGACTATGAGTTCACAGAGGGCACTGTGATCCTGAAACCAGGAGAGACCCAGAAGGAATTCTCTGTGGGGATCATTGATGATGACATATTCGAGGAAGATGAACACTTCTTTGTGAGGCTAAGCAATGTCCGCATAGAAGAGGACCAGCTGGAGGAAGGAATGCCTCCCATACTCAACAATTTTCCCTTGCCTCGGGCTGTCCTAGTGCCACCATGTTTGGCCACAGTTACCATCTTGGATGATGACCATGCAGGCATCTTCACTTTCGAATGTGATACCATTCGTGTCAGTGAAAGTATTGGCATTATGGAGGTCAAGGTTCTACGGACCTCAGGTGCCCGGGGCACAGTCATCGTCCCCTTTAGGACAGTAGAAGGGACAGCCAAAGGTGGTGGTGAGGACTTTGAAGACACATACGGGGAGCTGGAATTCAAGAATGATGAAACAGTGTAAGTAACCTTTTCATATTCTGGCCCTCTTCACCCTGCTCCCTGCCATCTTCTACTGTCCTTCGGTTCTGTTCTATCAGCCTATTCCTTGTGTTTTTGTTAACGTCAAACTTTGGTTCCATCGCAGGTGTGCAGGATGAGCAGACACTGGACAGGTCCTGCCTCCACCCTCCTTCAGTTGTTTCACTTTAAGTTACTTCCAGACAAGGAATTCTGTGGCAAGATCTAAGGACACAGAACATTTTGTCCAACAAAACTCAAAAGGCTGGTTGGTAGAGGTATAGGATGACAGAAGTTTTGTAATATCAGATTGTGAGAATTCTTGGGACTAACCAAGAGCCAGGAAACTGGTTGGGTCTCTTCTCCCCCCTTTTCATACTAATGGCTTATGAGTTTTGACATCTGTCTTTACAATTCTACGATAGTAATAACCCAACCAGAATATCGGTATTAAGAAAGCCAGTGGCAAAGCGAGGTGGTGGTGGAATACACGTGTTATCCAAGCACTCAGGGAGCTGAGGCAGGAGAATCACCATGAGTTCAAGGCCAGCCAGGGGTGCATAGTCAGTTTAAGGTCAACCTGAACTATACGATGAGACTCTGTTTCAAAAATCCGAAAATGAATGAAGGAATGAATGCAAGGAAGTGGCATTGGCTCCCCCCACCCCACTGCCACTTCATCGCGTAGCTGGACTTTGAGCATCTCTTTTACAATTTGGAGACTGAAACATTGATTTAAACTTGCACTCCCTTTAAATGTCTATAGACTTTTTTTTTTTTTTTAGCAAGGCATACCTAACTCAGGCAACATAAGTCAGTATGACTTGAATACTGGCACTGTCTTGGAGAATCATAGCTCCCAAGGGGTGCAGCCACCTGTTTCTATTCTAGAGACTAAGCTGCAAAATCTGCCTGTGCAGTGCAGAAGGAGGCTATTAAGAATTATTAGGGAAAATACATCTGTGTAGTTACCTCTTTTTATAGTCTAGGCCTTGTCTGAAACACTTCTTCAGTTATTACCCCACCAGTCCTGCACTTCTATTGCTTGGGTTACCCGAAAGCCTCTCTCCATCAAGACAGATGCAGATAGGGCATCTGTCCTTTTTCTCAGATGAATAGTTTTGAAAAAGAAAGCAGAATAGCTTTCTCCAGAATTTATAGCTTAGGGGCAGGTGGCTTAGAAAGATAGAAACGAAAAGAGGAACCAGTCTTCGAAGTCCTGCTGCTGTCCACAAGTAATGAGCAGCAGCAGATGGCATGAATAATAGAAGGGGGCATCAAACCACTCCAAGACCCTGCTAATTATACAAGGCCTGATCAAATAATAGGCTGTGTTTTATTTTTAAAAATTAGAGTCAAGACACACTATTATTAATCTCCTTCATACCTCCCCTTGTCCCTGCCACTTTCCAAGGCAGTTCTGAACATTTTAGTTTGAAAGTGTCTTCATGAGGCATAATCAAAACCCAGCGAATGTCGTTGCTGAGTGTCGGAAAGACAGCTCCTAAAAACCCTGTGGTGTGTTCTCACCAGCCTTAGTCCTTGGATCTGACAAGATGAAACTTTGAGTCTCTCCTAGAGTCAAACTGACCATGAGAGGTAGATGTTTTGAATTGATTCAGGACACTGAGGCAGCCCCAATAGCACAACTAAAGACATTCATGGAAGAGAACTTCCAGATTTGTTTCAGAGAGTGGCAAGAATGAAGAAAGAAATGAGTTTAAAGTGACAAGGGGTATTTGGAAGGGAGTTAGTGGCAGTGGGTCTTTTATTATAATAAAATATTTTTTAAAAGTTTAAACATTCATCATAATTTTCGATTACACCTTGTACTCCGAGTGGGAAACCATACAACACCTGTAAGGAGGAGGGAAGAGGGCAGGGAAGGGTCTCATAGGAAGGGGCTCTCCGTAGGCTCCAGAGAAAGCTATTATAGAAGCACTTCTTGGTTTGGCCATGGGACAGGGCTCAGAAAGGTTGGGTTCTGCTGGCAACAGAGCTGAATGCCTCCACTCTACCCTTTTTCATTATTCCTAATAATGTGACTTTGGGCAAGTCATTTGGTAACTATGGAACTCAGCTGTCTCATATGCAAAATGGGAACAGCAATACTTTTCTTCTCAGGAGGCAGGACCAGATCTTTTTGCAGTTCCTTCCAGCTCTAGGATTTTCTGAACAGTAGACAGAAGCCCTCGGTGTAAGTCATATCTGCACAAGCCAAAAATGGAAGAGGGCATATTGTCTCTTGAAGGGAAATAGCCATTGACAAATTGATTTATTAAGAGCTCTGTTTAGTCATTTGCTGAGAAAGATAATCATTTGTTAGCCTAAGTAAAAACCTGAAGCTTCCAGATAATACTAGCCATTTATATATGCTCTGGGGAGAGTGTTCATACATATAAATGAAGCCCAGAACCTCCCTGAGAAGACAGTCTCTGTGAAATTTCACGTTTATGGTAATATAAGTATGTTAGGGTCGGTTACTAGGCATTAAATGACATCAAGATCACAAAAATTTGCCATGATTTGACAGCCTTGCCATTGTTCTAATTATGTACCTGTCCACCAATGGCAGGGAAGGGTAAATTTGAGAAATTGTAGGCATGGCTCCTAATTTCTTCCTTTTATTAATGATCAATTATGCACCAAAGATCTCTAAATATGACTAAACTTCCCCCAAACTCATTTGTGTTTTGTTTGTATAATATCATGGTATAAATGAGCCCATGAATTATACTTATTTGTTCCACATGTGTGTCAACCTTCAGAAGTCTGAGATTCTCATGCATATACTTCAAGGAAGAGCTGGTGAACCTATCAAATATGTGTTACTATGTTTTTTTCTTAGGACAAAAGATGATAATGTAGAGTTGTTTTTCTAAACTAAAATGTAAATATTTGGTTTAATTGCAGTGTTGGCACTGTGAGATACATAATGGAGTTTTGGGTGGCAGTTTGGCACTTGAGCTCTTAAAGGTTCACCATCACTGATCAAGGGTTTGGTCAAGAAATCTGTGTTCCCAAGTATTGTTATGCATTATTTTTTAAATTCATTGTGGTTTGATTTCTGATTTTCTGTGTTGCAGAAAATGAGTCCAAAACCTGACAGTCATCCTCATATGGTAACCCTGCCCATGATACTTCAATTTTATGACTAAAGGCCATACCATGTAGCAGAGGACTCATGAGCTCAAATTACCTGTTAGGATTCTAGTTCTACTACTAACTTACTACATGGTTTGGGAAAACCCTAGAGGTCTCAGTTTCGGTTTTCGGATTGGTGTAAAGCCTTTGACCAAACCATGGGATGCATAGAAGAAAATGGCTTTTTAAGTGACTTGCTTCCTTGTAAGGCTTCCTAAGTCTAGCTTTCAACCCCAACTTAGCAAGAACTCAGCTTTAACTGAGGTCCTGCTAATGGTAATACCTACGTTGGAACTGAATTCGAACCTTTATTGTCCTTGAACAGAAGGTATGGAATACTTGGAATAATCTTGCTTTCTAATATCTCCCTCTTTGTGAAGCATTATCTGTCTACCATGCCTGAAAATATTGTAACTTTTTACTTCACCCTGGTCCTCTAAATATAATCAAGTCATAGGCTGACCTTTGTTTCATCAATAATATCGGAGCCACAAATTTACTTTTTTGCTTTCGTGCTTTATTTCTTCAAAGGTGTTCTTTGGAGCATGGTAGGACGGACATCATGAGCTTGGAACCTAGTAAACAGATTTGAATCCATCGCTTACTAGGTGTATAACTCGGAACAAATCATATGATTCGCTTATTACCAGATTTTTTGTGCAAATGATGAAATGTAATAATATCTGCTAGGCAGTGATAAGTACTAAATGCAGATATGAAAAAATGTACCTTTAGCGTAAACTCTTCCTGTAGAGAGTGTTCAGTAATTCAGCAAACATTATTAAATATTTACTATGTGCTAACTACATTGCTAGATACAAGGGATAAATGCATGAGACAAGCTGGTATTTCATCTCCCAAGGCTCGTACTCTCAGGTGAAAAGGACCTAGGTGTACAGAAAACTCTCACACATGGTTGAGATAGACTGAGAAAAAGAGGAATAAGAGCTCCCTGCGGGTTTATGACAACACAGAAATGTACAGTGCCCTTCATTTAGACTGTAGTAGTGATGGAGCACAGAGTTGGGCAGGTACACTAGTAACATATCCACGTTACAACAACCCTTTGACATTTGCAAGGTATATTGTCCATATCTTCATGATCTTGAGGAATCCCCACTTTTGTGAGTATCACTACAATGACTCATGAAGATCGTGGCCTGTAAGGCTTTAGGATATAATAACAAAAACTTCATCAAGAAATGAGTTTTGTCTGCGTGCTAATTTCACTCATTAAACAAGTGACTGGCTGCAATACTCCAGGCTCACAGCACGCCACTGCAAAATAAGCGATTATTGCAGCTCATGGACCTTTGGGGTCTCTGGGAATAACTGAAGCCACAGATGTCAAATATGCAAATACTCAGATCTACTATAATTAAATAGCACAGGTCTCCTTTGCACAGCAGTGGCTATGCTGCATATTTTCCTACCAAAGAGAAATGTTAAAGCGGGAAAGTATCTGACCTCCTGTTTTTCAAAATTATGAAACTGAGATTCAGAGAAAGTGCCTTGTCCAATAGTCCACAGTGAAGCAAAATAGAAAGTTAGGATCGAGGACTTTAGAAGCTACTAATTTAATACCCTTCTCCATTTTATTTTTATTCAACACAGTGTTAATTTTGGAAATATTATAGCAATCCTTGAATAAAAGATGCTTTGGAAGTGCAAATCCAGGAATATCATGTGACTAATGTGTTAACCAAGAATAATAATATATTATGACCTATTTTTAATTTCTTGGTTCACCTTGAGATTGCTCAAGAAGGAAGGCACTGAATCTATTAAAAAAATCATTGAAAAAAGTCATTCTTCTCGACTCTTCTGGTCCCTAAGGTAAAAGTTTTCTAAGTGTTCAACGTTTTGACAGCTTCCCACATGAATCTGGATGGGTCACAAGCCTTTGTTCCTTCTTCATCCATGGGCCTTGCTCTTTCAAGACTTTGTTTTCTCATTGTGTGTGTGTGTGTGTGTGTGTGTGTGTGTGTGTGTGTGTGTGTGTGTGAAGAAAAATCAAGTTGTGTCTCCAGAACCCAGTCTGAAGTCCTGGCATAAAGCCAGTAGCATATAATTGGTAACTGAAAGAGAGAACACCTCAATCTGCAAATAGAAGGTCTATAGGTAAATTCAGCACAATCTGGAAGCACTTGGCAAAAGTCAGATGCTCTGAAGACTTTGCTAAATATCTGAAGGAGAGGACTAGTTAAACTGTCTCGAGTGGTGTGGTAATTGTCATTCATGGGAGTTACACTCACACCACTACCACCTTTGGCTACCCATGTAAGAAGTTACCTGTCAGGGCCGGAGGGTTAGCTCAGTGGTTCCGGCGCCTGCCTTGCAAGCACAAGGTCCTGAGTTCAATCCCCGGAAACCACATACAATGCTGGGCGTGGAGACTCATGCCCACAACCAATCAATACCACATACCACAGTGCCGGGCGTGGTGGCTCACGCCTATAATCCCAGCACTCGGGAGGCAGAGGCAGGAGGATTGCTGAGTTCGAGGCTTGCCTGGGCTACATAGTGAGCTCAGAGCCAGCCTAAACTACAAAGCGAGACCCTGTCTCAAAAAAAAAAAAAAAAAAAGAAGTTACCTGTCAGTAGAGAAGAACTGAAAGTTGAACCTATTATGAAAAACTTCGTTCTTCTGAAAACTTAGTGAGCACCAGGTGTGGTGTGTATCTAGGTCAGCCATTGACTCTGTCCATCATCCTTTCCTTCCCAGCTAGGGGTTGGCGCACACAGGCATAATGTGTCTGACCTGCCCCTGTCAGGAATCTTGTGGGGAGGGCTCCTGACAAACCAGTTATTTATGATCCAGGCCACATCTAGTATGTTCTTGAGTTAGTGTTTTCAAAGTAAGAGGCATCTTTTTTTTTTCTTTAATTTCAGGTGGCATCTTAGAATTTCTTCTCCATGTACGCTGGAGCAAGTGTGCAAAATAACTTATGGATGACTACGACCACCGTCTCTCCTTAGCACTCCATTTTCCCCAGATTTTTACAATCTTGATTCGTTAGCCTCTTGAGTTTCTCCTTCTGGGTCCTTCATGACCTTCCCAGACCTCACTACCATCTCCAGCCTTCTGTTTCTCGGTGTGATGGTGCAGCATATATGCTGTCCCCACCACAAGGCTTAGCCATGGCCCTGGCGGCAAGTATTCAGATTCATTCCCTATGTTAGCTTCTGTTCATGTGCCATTTCCTTACACTTCTGCTCCCTTCTGAGCGTTACTGCTGCAGCCTTTCTCTACCACACGTGCTCCAGGTGCTGCTGAGCCCAAGCTGTGGGCCCTGCTCTTTGCACCGAGGCTGTGGCTGCTCTTCAAATCTGATCTCATTCCCAGAGTTTCTTTCCTCCTCACTGTTGGCTTCTGCACTCGGGCTGCCTTCTCCCTACTGTCTTATCCATGACTTCTTTGAGCAACCAAGAAGGAATAGGAAAGTAGCCCTTAAGAAAGTCTGTCACTTGGACAGAGAAAACTAGGCTCTACGGTCACACCAAGAAGATGGATATCTCCCACGAAACAAACTACTTGTGCTGCTTTTTCCTTCACAATAAAGCCTCTGCTGACTCTGTGGAGATGAGAAGATTTAATCATTCGAATCCAGAACAGATGGGTCTGGAAGCTGCCGAGAATGAGGCAGACCTGGAGACTGCCTGCTCTTCCCGGCACTCTGTCCTGAGCTCTGCAGTCTCTGTCTCCCGGCATCTTTGCTTCCCTCTGTGGCCTTCTCCTTTATTACATCTATCTTGCGTGGTGGTTCAGAGACCAACAGTTCCCTCTCCGTATGAGCTTGTGCCTTGTGCCTGCGGAGCTCTTTTTAGTCTTCCAGCTCAGATTCCCAAGAGCAAACCTGACATCTATCCTCAGCTTGGGCCTGTTAAAGGCAACTGGCCAGACAAGTGTAGCTTGTTCTGCTCATTGTCAAGGTCTTCTTTCACCACCTCACCAGCTAATCCACACAGCTGGATGCAGGGGTAGAACAAGGAAGTTGTCACATGAATTCCATGGTCAGCTCTGTAAGCCGTTGTACCTATAGGTGATACAACTGCAGTGCCATGTAGTAAGACAGGCACCTGTCACCTCAGAACTTACAGTGGCACCAGGGGGGAGCTGAAAGCTGAAGAATGGGCGGGCCCTGGGCCTAGCAAATCTGCAGAGCTGACCCCAGGCTCTGTAGCAGGGTGAAACCAGCCTCTGTCCAGACCACCAGAAAGCATTCGTAGGAGTGGTGCTGAGTGAAACAAATCTCAAGGCTACCAAGGTCATTTCTTCCTTTATCCCTCGCTTGTCTGTCTTCTCCAGGAGACTGGCATCAGCAGATAATCTGCTTTCATTTCTAGGTGCACACTTTGGGTACTGAGCCATTTTGAAAAGCTCTTGCCGGTTTGGGTTTCCAGAGCAGCCCGTCCTCCAGATGGAGACAGAAGCTTCCCTGCCACTCTCGCCTGCCAAGGGTAGAGTGACAGCTCTTCTTAGGCCTCTCTCTTCCCACCCTTCCTTTACTGGACGGTCAGCCAGCTGGGCTCAGCTGAAGCCAACGGGCTCCCCTGCTCATCCTAGGAGCTGTAACCTGAGGCTGGGAACTCCCAGGACCCAGGGTATTCTCATCCACAGGTGGCACACTGTGTCTCTAGCCAGGGCCCTGTCCAATGGCCCATGGCTAAGGTGAAGAATAGGACTGTCTTACTGTGTCACTTCTAGGGCATTTGCAGTGCATAGCCACAGGGTTATAATGGGAAGGTCTTGTTAGGCTGTAACTGGGCTCAGATGTAGATGTGAAAGAAACAGATATCCTGGCCAACCCAAGTGCTAGGTCTAGAACAGAAAAACTAGGAGTCTTCATTTCATTGAGAAGTATTAGTGTGAAATCACCATTATCTCTGCAATAACTGGGCCAATCCTGGGGAGAAAAACTTTAAATCACTCTCTTTTTTATCCTATCACAGAACCTTCCTCGACTGCCTAATGAATCCACAGAAACATAAACTACTATTGGATACATGAAACAGGTGATCTTCTTGTCAGACTAGAATCTTCCAGAACCCTTCCTGATCTTCTATGTCTTCTAAACTAGACCAATGCTTCTCAAGTCATTCCTCTCACAGGTCCTGCCTGATCCTCCTCCTGGAACCTATATTTTAGGAGACTCTTAGGTGAAACTTGGTGATTTCTGTTTTTCTTATGCAATATAGCAAAAGAAAACTAGTGTTGATATCACCAGTTAATATAATTCTAACCAAATTAGAGAGAAATGACATCTTAATTAACCTTTATGGACAGTTGGAAGAATACATGCTGTCTATTTTTGGAGTGGAGGGGAGAGTAGTGTGAATACACCCAGGAGCTGACTGCCAAAAGAACTAATTGATGTACAGTGCTTTGAAATTGTTAGGCACTAGTTGTTTAAAGTTGTTTTGATGAAGGTCACCCTTCAGGGAGGTCAGAATGTTCTAGAGAAAATGGGCCCAGTTGAGAATTGGTTACCTGGGTTTTACCAAAGGTATTCAGACCTCTAGGAAGCCTTACTGTTATTGGTGTTATTTTTCTTACATACTAAAACCTCCAATATTTGTATGAAATACAAGATTCCACTGTAAAATGTATAATTATTTTTTCATGCCATTAGGGCTACTGTTAACCTTTTGTTCAGATTAAGTAAATGAATCAAAAAATATTGTCATTCACCCCAGAACACAGGGTTTTTATGAATATAAAATGTTACACCTTCTGATTCGAATTGTGTTTTCTTTCAGGCATGCTGCCTATTTTAGCACTGGAATAAGGTCCAGAAATGGAAAGCAGCAGATTTCCTTTTTCTCCCATATTGAAAAATAAGAGTACATCCCACATTTCTTCCTCATGAGCAAGAGTTGGCTTCTTTTCTTTTAATTCTGTGGCAGCCAGACCCAGGGAATTTGACAAGGCCCAAATAAACTCAGCTCCCACCCCAGAGTCTAGATTCATCACCGTTGGCTGGTAGTGCAGACTCAGCTGCCCAAGTCTGTGCACAGAGGGTACTTGCTGGAGTCACTTCTTCATCAGTGACCACCAGCACAGGATGCTCTGGCCTGTTGGCATAGGACCCTGCGATCAGAGCCAAGGGTCCTCTGTGGTACTGTGCCCATAGTACCTGAAGGCATCCAGGACCAAGGTCTGGTGGAGGGGGGTGGGTTGCAGTTCAGCTGCTGCCCCAGGACAGCCTAGAAGCTACAGCAGAATGGAAGCCAGGAGGTGGGGTCAATCCCTCTGTGCAATCGGCAGACATTTGGGGAGCTCACCCTTTCTGACAGCGAAGAACAGCATGTGAGGCACCAAGGGCAGTGGCCACTCAGAGGCAAATCTCTCCCCCTCTTTTTTGTCAGAGATTTGGCTTGAGGCCATTCATGGGGGCTGGCACAGCCCTCCCCTAGTCCATTCTGAGGGACTCAGTAAGAAGACATGACTGGAGCACACACATAATTTGACTTACGGCACACACAGGGGTAGGGAGAAGTTGGCCTCAGGAGTAGATGGCCCGGGCCATGTCCTTCGAGCAGGACAGCACCTGTTTCTACCCTCTTGTTGAGCAAGATGCAGGGACGCTGTCTGCTAAATGACTGGTGCGGGGGAGTGACAGGGTTACCCAGTGAATCCTGTGGCCCCCTCTGCTTGCACCTCTAGGGTGTATCGATCGCAGAGACACCTGGGATTGGTCTGTGCCTCTCAGGCATACCGTTCTCCACTCCCTTCCCCTTCTCCTCTCTTCTGCTAGTTTCAGCAAGACCCGCAGTACTCTGGAAACTGCTGTTCCTGACCCTGCCTGGCACCAGCTCTGCAGAGGGTCCGTTCCTTACTGCTCAGCCCCCTCTGAGCTTGTACCGCCTTTGATGCTCAGGAGACGCCCAGAATTCAGCTAAGCATTTCCTCCAGGGAACATGCGTTCCTGTCCTATCTGGGCCTTGTAATGACAGCCCTGCACCGTCCAGGGAGCTGCCCTGCTCAGCTGCCCAGAACCTTCCCCAGGAGGCAGCTAATCTGCTTATCCCGGCTTGGACGCTCTTGTGTGCAGCACCCGTGTGAGCAGAATGGGTCTGGCTGGAGGACTGAGGGTTCCTGCAGTGATGCTCTGCTCTTGGCCAAGATTGCTCTGCTCTGCCAAGGATTGTTCTCATGCGTGGGGAGGTCAAGGGAGCAAGACAGCCCCGGTTCTCGTCATGGTGCATTCACGGGGTCTCCCTGCCTCCCAGGGGTTGGAAGAGAGGGAAAGAAGAATGAAGCCTGGGGCCTCTTGCCTGTATTAGCTTGGGGAGAGAGGGTGGACGACAGATTGAGTCACCATCAGCATTTTACCTGGGTAATTCAAATGCTAGATTTGAGGGAAAGGGTGCCTGCTGTGTTTTAAACTTGGGGGAAGATACCTTGTGTGTGTGTGTGTGTGTGTGTGTGTGTGTGTGTGTGTGTGTGTGTGTCTGTCTGTCTGTCTGTCTGTCTGTCTGTTTTAGGCTGGATGTATGTGCAGCTTTTTAGATATGTGAATGGTGCCTTAGTCTGCTATGAACTCTACTCAGGGGTCCCCCACCCTCTATCCCTGTCAGAGCAGAGACCATAGCTCAGTTTACTTCTTGAGAAATCCAAGCCCTTTCCTTGTGAGATCTCAAAATGCCAGTGCACACATGGCCTGCACTGTGCACTAGGTTGCACAGTGTCTGTCCCTCCAAAGTTTATGTGTACTCAGGACTTTCGGACATGGCCTTGTTTGGAAAGAGGGTCCTTATAGTAAGACCAGGATGGCTCTAGATGCTGTGACTGAATCGTTATGAGTTCCATGTGGAGACACACAGGGCATGGGGTCACATGACAGCAGAGGCAGCAGAGATGAGGCATAAGTGTGGGTAGTGGTCCCCAAGGACTGTGAGTAAACAGCAGGGCTCTGAGAACAGCATGGTAGATTCTCACTGCAGCCTCCAGGGAAATCCACCCTGCTGATGCCCTGATTTTAGATTTATAGCTGCCAGACCAAAAGCATAAATTTCAGTTATCTGAAACCACCCAGTCCATGATAATTTGCTGCTGTGCTACAGGAAATGAATCCATAATCCTTGCGCACCACCCGCTCCAGTCTTCACCGTGTGAGCTATAGTCAGAGAGGAAGCCAGGCATGCAGCACACACCTGTAATCCCAGCTCTCTGGGAGGCTGAGGCAGAAGGACCACAAGTTCAAGCCTAGCCTGGGCAACTTACTGGATTAATTAGACTCTCTCTCAAAATAAAAAAAAAATAAATAAAAGACCAGAACTGTAGCTCAGTGTGAAGACCCTGGGTCTAATCTCCATTACCACAAGAGAGAGAGAGAGAGGAAGAATGGGAGGAAGGAAGGAAGGAAGGAAGGAAGGAAGGAAGGAAGGAAGGAAGGAAGGAAGGAAGGAAGGAAGGAAGGAAGGAAGGGGGGAAGAGAGGGAAGAAGGGAGGGAGGAAAGAAGGAAGAAAAAGGGGTTAGAGGAAAGAAGAGCTGCTGGGAGGTACACTGTGCCTCATTGACCCTCCACCCCTAATGCAGAACGCCACAGTTCACTCACCAGCTTTGTTATATAGAGGCTCTAATTGCAAACCTCTTCAATGGCTGTTTGTGAATAGATACAAACAAACAGATAAATCAATAGTCACTCTCTTTATATCCCACACCAAGTGCTCTTAGTTCTTTTATTATGGTCTGTCAATCTTCTTAGTCCTGGTCCCTTCCCAGATCACAAACGGCTGCCGGGAGCTCCAGCCCGTGCTCCCAGAGCTCCGTGCTCATTCATCTTTTCCATCCATCCAAACAATTAACAGCGAAGCCCTAAGCCACTGTACACATCCTGCAGCAGAGCTCAGAGACTTTCCGCTTGTGGCCAGGGAGGCGAAGCAGGTTCAGTCCCTCAAAGCCCCATCACTTTGGAATTGCTGAGCTCCAGCTGCATTACCTGCTTGTCCTGACATACAGAAATGTCACCTGCTTTCCCCTGCAAAGGAAGCGGGCCAGGCTGGGCACAGGGACACCATTACTGGCGGTCTAGGGCAGCAAAGGTCATGGTTGTCCATGACGAAGGAGGGCACCCACTGATAGGTGGGTCGGAGCAGCACTTGATGTACATCAAGGAGCCCGAAGACAGATTTTGCCTTCTCCTCGCCACAGGGAAATCACCAATAACAGAAGCATGAACGCAGCTCTGGGACTCGGAGCCCAGGTACACAGAGTGGGTAACAGCCGTGTGAGGAGGTTCATGGGCCTGTTGTCAGACAGACGGAAGTGGAGCCTCAGCTTGACTGGATGTTATCAGAGATCTAGAGGAAGTTACCTGGCCTTTTACTTCACTCGTTTATGTCATGTGGCTATTACAGGACCCACCTTTCAAGTTGCTATGAGGATTGAACATAATCATGCAAAGGAAACTATTCTCTGTAGCTCTAGTCCTAGTTCCTCACCAGGATAGGCTGTGCTTGGTGTTAGTTAAGTAACTAGTAGAATCTTGGCCATGTCTCAGCTGCTATGACCTACATGGGCCAGCATTTTGCTCTGGTTTCCCCATTAGTAATTAAATTCCCTCCTTGTGCCCAAGGTTAGCTTTAAGGAAGAGACGGTTGATCTAAAGATAGCAAGTCAAAGAATATTGTCTGGAGGAAGATGGAGGGAAATGTCATTGGCTGGGCTTTCTTTGACGATGTCACAGAACATGACAGGTTGCTCCCTAGGGAGAGAGCAGCCCCAGGCCAGGGCAGAAGGTGACCTTGCAGTTGAGTTCTCTGCATCCTGATGTGGACTTTATCTGGCATGCTTGAGAGAGGAGGGGAAAGAAAGAAGGAATATGGGGAGCAAAGGAGAATAAGAGGAGAGGGAGGAAGAAAGACTGGGAGGAGGACGAGCAAAGCCTTTCTTGTCCAAGGATAATTATATGTGCAACCACTTGCCCGTGGGACTCTGGGGCTGGGACAGCTGCAGCGACAACAGAGCAGGCCTCCGAGGGCTTTGGGCACATCCTGAGCAGAGTGTGGGTGGGACAGAGGTGTCTCTCATCAGACCTTCCTCTCAGGCCCCGTAGTACAGGTATCCTCCAACTCAGACCCTGTCTGAGTGGCCAAGAGGCTTCGACAGGACATTGAGGTGAAGAGTACAGTCACCCTGATAAGCGTGTGCGATGAACCCCATCAGCCAGAGAGGCCTCTTTTGGTAGTCTCTTGCTCTGCAGTGACACCCCACCTCCCTCATGTTGGCAGAGTGCAGCCCCTCCTCACATGGCCTTGATGAAGAATTTCCCTGGCTAAAGCATTAATCTATTTTCAGCCTGATTCTGGTTTTCCTGGCCATATACCTCCCCCTGCCTTTTAAAAATCTTTATATTTGCCATTCTAGAGCAAGGCAGCTTTCTGTCATCCAATGAAGTGTCAAATGATAATATTGCTATTTCTTTCATCTTAACCATGTACTGACATGCCAGGTACTATAAAAGAGTGTGACATAATTTATGAGCTTTGCACTAAGCTTTCACTGGTGCAGCCATCTGAGCCCTGGAGGGTCCTTTTCCAGTCTCAGGTGGTTATTGGAAGAAGGAATTCCCCCACAGCTGTAGAACTCATTCCTTACTTTTTTAAGGAGAGCGGGAGAGAAAATAATCTTTCCTCTCTCTCTCTTTTTTTTTTTTTTGAGACAGGGTCTCACTTTGTAGTTCAGGCTGGCTCTGAGCCCAGGCAAGCCTCAAACTCAGCAATCCTCCTGTCTCTGCCTCCCGAGTGCTGGGATTACAGGCGTGAGCCACCACGCCCGGCACTCTTTCCTCTCTTTTAAAGGGCTCATTAGATTAGTTTAGGCCCTTTCAGGGTCATTTTCCTTGAAGTCAAGGCTTAAAAGTCAAGCAATGTCTACAGAATCCTTCCTCTGGCATAGAAACATGACCACATGTTTCATTCCTATTTGAGAGGAGGCTAGACTATGCCTGTAGACCATGTTCTTGGTAGGAGGGGAAAGAATTCCAGGGCCAGGTAAGAACGCTCTCTCCTTTCATATGCGCTCTCAGGTAAACTGACTAGTTTCTCTAAGGTTCATTTCCTTATGAGCAATCAGAACTGCCGTGTCATTGCAAAGACATGATGACTATTATGTTTTAAGGATGATGAGTATTATGCTTTTAAAAAGTAAGACAAAATACTCAAGGCAAGCTAACTTTGTAAAGAAATACATTTACTTAGATCATAGTCCAAAGGCTGGAAGTTTCAAGCCCAATGGTTCCATCTCTGAGGACGATCTAACGGTGGATGGAGTCGTGGTAGAAATGTATCCGAGAAAGTTCACATCACAAGACAGGAAACCTGAGATCCAGTCAGTGCCAGGTACAGGCTTAGATCACAAGTTGTCCCCCAGAGAGCTCAAGCAGCCTCCCTCAATCCCTTCTGAGAGCAGCTCCCTCAGGACCTAAAGACCTCCCACTAAGCACCACCTTTTAAAGATTCACTCACATTGACCACCAGGCACCAGGCCTCCAACCAACACACAAACTCTGAGAAATCACACTCGGGCATGCCCAAACCATAGTATGAAAATGTAACAGTGTTCTATCCATTCCTCTTATTCTCCTAACCTGCAGCCTCTGAGATTCAAAATTGCATGAGGAACTATTCTAAGTAGCCAACATTATGCCATGAAGTAGAATCAATTCTCATTGTTTGTAGTAGCTAAACGTTCTACACAGTTACTACAAACACTGAATTAGTCAATAGCAAAGCATTGCTCTGGCAAAAACGCAAGGTTGCCGTGAGCTTCCGGTCACATTTTCATCAACTGATCTGCAGATAATAGTGTCATATGTGTGATTCTGTTTAAAGACACTTTAACATACAGTGTAGATTCATTATCTCTGAACTCATAGGTAATGGAACTATTCTCAGACCTAAACCAAGCTTATCTACATATCCTTTTCCCTATGGAAAGTCACAGACTTTCCTGCTTAGCAACAGGAGGTAGTATTTCAGCACTATGCCTAGAGGTTTGTTTAAAACAGGGAAATCAGCAACAAAAGACATAAAAATGTGAAAAATATGGCACTAAATAGACCTCAAAAAGGACATTTCTTCCCTTCATGAGAACTAAGACAAGAAGGCAGAATGTAAATATCTTGATTGATCCCAGGTAGGAATGTGCAGTCAGATCAGAGTTATAAATACATGAAAATATATGTACAAATAATGTGTTTTGCCTCCTTCCTTCATCCCTCTTTTCTCTCCCTTCCTTCTTACTTTCCTTTTCTCTTCCTTCTTTCCTTTTTTCTTTCTTCCTTCCTTCCTTCCTTCCTTCCTTCCTTCCTTTCTTTCTTTCTTTCTTTCTTTCTTTCTTTCTTTCTTTCTTTCTTTCTTTCTTTCTTTCTTTCTTTCTTTTCTTTCTTTCTTTCTTATTTTCTTTCCTTCTTTCTTGTAAAGGAGCTAAAGCTGGGCTCAGAAGCAAAGTCTCTTTTCCCTGTTGGGCCTTTCCAGAGAATATATTTTACAACTCTCCTGTGCACCATTTTAAAAAGAGAAACTGAGGCACTGCTGGTAAAAATAAGCCCTATGTTTGCTAATCACTTGGTTCTGAGAGATCAAGTGTGCCGAGGGACCCTTTTGAAGACAGGGAATCAGTACCTGGCCTCACTGCAGACCCGGATTCCTGCCAAGGGTAATTTGGTTTCAACTTCCCAGCGATGGCACGGTCCGTGTCACAGACCTCCTGCTGCCTAGTGTGGGACACTTCCTCAGCAAACAGAGTGTTTAGCAGCACACTAACACACAGGTACTAGAGCTGGCCATGGCTGTGCCAAATAAGGTGCTTCTTCCTTTCTTTCCTCTACCCGTGACAAAGGCTTGTACCTACCCTGGACTGCCTGAGGCCTTGAAACTCACTGGTAGTGTTCTGGAAGACACCTCATCCAGAGCCTTCTCTTATTCTGAGACTTTGGGACAAGCCATCTTCTAGGCTTGCTTCCTTTCTCCCTTCCTTCTGTTCCTCTGCTTTACAAGGAGCTTCCCCAAAGCCCAGTCTTTGTGTCTCCTGTTAGTGCTATTGGAAGCTGTCCCTGCCCACATCAGAGCTCAGCAGCAGCAACTGTGTGCCCAGATATGGCAGCTGTGTGCTGGGACATAGCAGCTGGAGGACCGAAAATGGGACTGAGGATTTGAGTTGGGGACAGAATAGAAAACAATGATCTGTTTGACAGTTTGGCTATCTTTGGGTACCAAGCCTGCCATCTGTGGGGAGTCCTGCTATATAATCAGTTAGCAAACAGAGCACAACCCTACATTTGTAGCTGATACAGCAGGGTAGTGTCTCCAGGGAGGGGGCTGGGGCACTAATTTGCCTTCACTGAAAAATTAAATAGCAAAGCAAGATCCATATTTAGGAATCACACTTAGGTGCAGGTGTGGGCGGGCGGGCATCAACCAGCCCAGCTGGCATGGCTGTCGCTCTCTTCAGCAATGCACTGAATTTAGTAATGGAGGGATAGAAAATTCAGAGTGATTTAAGGGCATTGTGTAAAAATGATATGTGAAATACTTGGAAGTGGATGAGGAATGCCTCCCCAATACTCCTCTTTAATTCTGAAGTGAAAAACTCAAGCACTGACAAAAAGCAAAGATGAATCACATTTGGATTTAATCCAGAATTTTTTATCCCTGGTATGAACCACATCGTATAATAAGAACTATGCCTTTTCAGTTCCCACCCAGTCAGCAGCTATGACCTGTGGGTACCTAGTAAGATCAGGGCATGGAATTGAAAGTTATTTCATACCTATGAAATATCTTCGTTTAACAAATTCCAGTTGAGTACTGTCCTTGACCTACACCATGCTTTTGCTCTAAGACGCAGATTAATATTTCAGAGAGTCAGGCCTGAAAAAGCTCATGGCTCATCAGAAGACATCGGATGATCAAGCCAGTAAAATGACGCTGCCATCTTAGAAACAGTCCTAACACTCATGGCATTCATGGCCTTCAGGAAGGTCAAACACACACCTGTGACCATCAGAAAGTAACTGCTGAAGACAGTACAAGAGGAAGGCATTGACAGCAGAGATATACAGACTGTAAGGACTATACAAATTATTTTAAAAGAAATTGGTAGCAATCCAAGAGACTTCTTTTTAGAATTAGATTGGGAGCCAAATCTTAAAGGGTGAATTACTTTTGTCCCTTACTTCCTATAAAAGCTATCGTGTCAAATAGAGGTGAATGGAAAGAGGTTATGGCAATAGACACAGAAAGGTTTTTCTGGTATCAGAATCCAGCTCTTTAGGTCCAAATGTTTCTTCCAGCCCACACCGGTTGGGTGCTTCTGACGTGCTAAGTGCTTTGCCACACAATGGGGACATGCAGAAGAATCAGACACAACCCTGTCCCCACTCAGCTCAGAGTTCAGAGGAGGAGACTGATAAACAAAAAACATGCAATTAGAGAAGAACTTTAGGAGGCTTGATGATGGAGCTGGGAACTCACAGGAGGGTATGACTAACAAGGGAGGAGGGAGAGCCAGAAGCCATGAGCTCAGGGAAAGGAGTCTAGACAGAGGATAAGCAGCATCTAAGACTCTTGTTGCCAAGAGGCATGCCAATGGGCCACTGAAATGGATCTGCAGACCCCAGGGATGGTGCTTAAGTGGGCTCCTTATCAGAAAGAGAAACAGGTTACTAGGTGGAAGGAGTCACCATGTAATATCAGCCAGGGAGAAGGAGAGAGAACGGGGGGAAGAAATGTATTGGTGTCCAGGGGACAGGAGAGGGGGGGTCAGAGCTGGCTCACTAATTCCCTCTAGGATTGTTAAATGACATATTTAACCATTGCTTGTATACATTCCTTGATTTATGTTATCTGTCAAAACTAGGGATTATTTCTTGGTATCTCACTAAAAGCCTCACCACTCTTAAAAAGCCTGAGGATAGTTGTTAACAAATATGACGTTAGAAGAGGAACCCACGAGCTCTTTTGTCCTTTTGAAGAGGTTCATAAATGAATCAAATGTTCATACTCTGTTTATGAACTGCTTTTTGAGAGTCCTGTTTCTGCAATCGTAAAGCCGGGGAATTTAAATCTCCACACGGTCATTTATTAGCTACATACAGTTTGCCAAGTCACCAAATACAATAGCACTGGAGCTCGGGGATCTAGCTACGCTTTAGAGACACACTTCAAGGATCTGAGTCTTGGATCTTTCATTCCCTGGCTATGTGACTCTGAGTAATGTGTTTAACCTGCTTCTGCCTCTTCTTTTACCCATATGATGGGGATACTGGTGTCTACAGGTAGCTTTGTGGTACAGCTGCATGGATAAATGTGTTGAATGTTCTTCATATGCTGTCTCTGTAAAAGTAAGTTCTTGGTGACTGTTAGTTAAAGCCAATTTACTAATTCACCAGAGCCCAAATCTCATAGCCAGGATGAATGGAAAGATTCCATGAAGGAGTACATTTAAATCACCTGGTCCCATGTCTGACACAGAGCAAGTGCTCAGTAGATTAACAGTTGGCTGTTAGCATCATCCTTTGCTCCATAAGCTTCATATAAGAGTGACGTTCCAGCAAAAGTATTGCCTTCACTGAGCCCCGACTGTATGTGTGGCCAGGTGCTAGCAGGAGTGTTCGACCCTCAGTGGCCCTCAGACCATTTGCCCTTTTAAAAAATGTTATAATAGCTGGGCGTGGTGGCTCATGCCTGTAATCCCATGTTATAATAACCAATACTAAGAAGGCAGTTTCATTACCTACATACATTATCTATATGATATATTTTATATGCTACCCCAAGATAATTTGTCTTCATTCAGTGTGGGCTGGGCAAGCCAAAAATGTAAACATTCCTGCCAACATCCAGAGAGGTGTGGATTGTTCCTGTCCTTAAGGAGCATATAGTCTAATGGAGGAGACATAACTGGAAAGGGGGGAGATGATACCCAGAGCAGTCTGTGGTCAATCCCAAGTGCTACAGATTAGGGTTCATCAGCAAGATCTCACTGAGGCAGCAGAAAGTCCAAGGAGAAAGGTATGCCATGAACTAGGCTTTCAGGAGAAGGGGTGAAAGAATTAGCCATTGATAGGCCCTCTGCAAAAGTTTTCTTAACTGGGCCCAGGAGAGGTCTCCCTTCCTGCCCTTCAGCCCTCCACACTACAGTCCCTTCTCCCCAGGCCGGCCGCATCACCACCGCAGCCCTCCCAGCAGGCAAGTGTTCTCACCTGCCCCAGACCCTTGGGATCGCACCAGCTTCCTAAAGAATTTTGTGCTCTTGTCTGGTAGTTTTGTTTTGGGGTTTTTTTTTTGGGGGGGGGGTTGTTTTGTTTTGTTTTGATACAAGATTTTGCTTTGTAGTCCAGGCTGGCCCTGAGCTCACTATGTAGCCCGGACAAGCCTCGAACTCAGCAATCCTCCTGCCTCTGCCTCCCGAGTGCTGGGATTGCAGGCGTGAGCCACCATCCCCTGCTGGTAGTTTTAATGACAGCAGGAGAGGTGGGGTGGGGAGAGCACGTTGTCAGCTGGGAGAGAAAACCAGTGTTTCCTCTTGGAAGCACCCGCAGTCTAATTCCTGGCACCCCTTCCACTCGGTGCGGCAGGGACAGAGGGACACTTTTCTGCTTTCCCTCAGGAGAGGGCAGAAAGAAGTCAAAAAATCTCCCCACTCATGAACAAGCCAGGTGCCCTCCTCTTGTGGGTATTATACAGGCTGGCCACAGGGGCTTCGGGAGTGAGGCTGGAATGGCTGAACCAGTTCAGTTGCCTTTGCCAAGTCCTGAGAGAGGTGTCTGTCTTGAAGTTTGGGGAGACTCCAGGTCTCACCCCTGCCTCAGCTTTGCATGCCACTTGCCAGTGTTGGCCAAGCAGGAATGTTCCATCCCATGCCCTGTTAAATATGTGAGACACATTAGCCCAGTGCCTGGCTCCAGGCAGGTGTTTTCTTAGTGGCAGCCATGGGAAACCTACTGTATCATTTTCTCTTTTACTTTGCCTCCACAGTGGCTGGGAACATTTGCTTGTCCCCACATTGCAAGACAAACACAGTCCTTTCTGCCCAGTGTCCTTAACCTGCCAGAGAGTCTGGAACACAGAACCTAGACACGCTCCCTCCATGAAGGCCTACAGGGGCCTGCTCTGTGCAAAGCACCGTGTGGCCCCCAGGCCATCTTTTCTGAACTCCACGTCAAGGCAAGTGGCTTATTAATTTTAAGTATGGAGACAAAGGCAAGAGATGGCTATTGTGACAGAGCTCCAGTTTTTCACCTTCCGGGAACTTGGAGTTGGTACAACCAGGGAAGGATTTTGAACAGGGATTCAATGTGCCCGATCCAGATGGGTGATGCAGTGGGCCGAGCTATGAGCTGGAGCAGGAGGAAACCTCTGGCTCAACGTCTAAGTGCTTCGTAGCCTGTTGGGAGTGTGCGCGATCATTCACTCCTTCTTTCCTGCAGCCAACAAAGACAGTCCAGTCCCACTGTGTGCGAGGCACTCTGGTAGGTCCAAAGTTGCGGTGGTGAAGAAAGCAGATACAACCCCCGGCTCTTGAGCATGCATTCTGGTGACTGACTGTTTCCCTCTCGGGGACACTTTCTGTGAGGGCCCGCGGGCTGTTCTCCCTCAGTGGCGCAGCTGAGCATTCCACTGCGTCACACAGACTGCCACGCTGCTCTGGTGCCACCTCCTTCCCCACTGCCGAAGAAAGCCATCCGTCCTCCCTGAGGGAGCTGAACCGAGCGTCCCCTCCCCCAGACGTTCAAATTAACAAGGCTCTAGATTTCCAAATGAGCCTTAAAAATATCACCAGCTCCCAAATCAGACGAGCCGGTGAGTTGGTTGTTTGGATTTGCTCTGTTTTGGGGGGTGCACATCATTGTACTTAGCATATAACCTTGAACAAGGGGTAGAAGCACAGAGTTTATAAAGAAAATGTATCCGACTCTGGGCAAGTGATACAAAGAAGCATGGTTGTGTTTTCAGAACAGAAGTAATTGTTACTATGTCAATAACATACCACTAAGCTGAATTTTCACAGATTACAAAGTAGGATACTATTGCTCATTTTACAAATTAAATTATTGCTGAATTCTTTGTAGATAGCCAGTTGTCCCACTATTTTAAAAAGATGATATGATTTGTAAAGCTGGGGGTTTAGCTCAGTGGTTCTAGCATCTGCCTTGCAAGTGCAAGGTCCCAAGTTCGATCCTGAGTAACCACATACCAAAATGCTGGGCGTGGTGGTTCACGCCTATAACCCCAGCACTCAGGAGGCAGAGGCAGGAGGATTGCTGTGAGTTCCAGGCTAGCCTGGGCTACACAATGACCTCAGGGCCAGCCTGAACTACAAAGCGAGACCCTGTCTAAAATTAAAATAAATTCAAAAATGTTGATATGATTTGTAAAAACTTGATATACAAACATCTTTTTATTTTCTCAGTCAGAGTATCAGAATAAAATATGGGCTTTAAGTCAAAGAAGCCTGGATTTCAGTTCTATTTCTAATTCCGACAAGGTATGTTATCCCCTGCATTGACTAGCCCTTCCATGTGTCATCGCAGAAGTTCCAAAACCGTAGCTCCTTCCTTCAGGGAATGCAGGATGTGACTTGGTTATAGCATTGATTCCTTCATTGCTTTAGCACCGGTAGCAGTGGGAGCAACGGCTGGAGTCCGTGGGCTGGAGAGAGGGAAGAAAAGAAGGGCAGTGATACTATTTACTTGGTTGGGGGAAACCTAGAGATGATCAGGTCTGGGCTGGGAGTGGTGTGGACAGTGAAGGGATAAGAAAATATCTTGCGTGTTAAGAGGTGGCTGTAGGGGTCATCGCCTCTAGCAGACCATCTTGGGTGCTGGTGCCTGGGCCTCTTGTGCAGCCCGCTCAGTTGAGATTATTCTGTTTCAACCGGAAACACATTAGAGCATTATTTGCATTCTATTCTATTACCTTTCTTCTCTTTTCTCTCAAGGCCTCATTTTCTTTTCTTTTTTTTTTTTTTTTTTTTTTCCTGAAACAAATGATAAAAGCTACAGATTTATGGCTAGGCCAGCAAGGAAGGAAGCTTGCTTTTCCTTTGTGTCACTTCAAAAAGGCATCTGTTCAGTTCGGGAGATGGTAGGAAGAGGCTATACTGGGAGGAAGAGAAGGTTTCTAACTAAAGCTTCTCATTTTTGGTTTTAGAGTTTGGGGGTTTTTGGTGTTTTGTTGTTGTTGTTTTGCTTTTTATTAAGTATAGAGCCTGGCAGTCAATTAGAATGAGAAGGCAACAGAGGCCAAGAATGTTGCCACAGACAGGCAGCAGGGAGGCGAATGAGTTCGTGGGCCTGCAGAATGAATGTGAAGATCTCCTTGCATCAGGCAGTGAATCTCCATGTGCCCGGGTGGGCTGCGATGACCCGAGCTCCTGCGTTCTCCGTCCCAGCTCATCTCCTCGGGGCTGACACCTAGCACGCGTTGCTAACCAAGGCCAGGTATTCAGCAGGCACACAGAGCCAAAGTCATCCACTCGGTCTAGATGCCTGTCCTTTTTTAACACCCTGTCGTGAGGATCACCCCTCAAAAGGCTGCCCTGAAATGCAGCTGGGGATATGGGACAGAAGGTTCCCTGTCTCCTCCATATTTGCTTTCTGAGCTACTTATAGCAGCAAGTCTCCAGTCCAAGCAGCCAAAGCCCCATTTGTTTATCCCCACTGAACACACACAATGACTTTTCTGTGGCTGGTAGTCTCGACACCTCAGTTCGAGTCCCGACTTGGCCACAGACTGATTTCCCGTGTGCCTGGCAAACAGATTTCTTCATCTATAAAATGAGTTGGTTGTTGCATATTTTTTATAGCACTAACGTACTAGGATTCTTCCTTACTACTGAGCTCAGGTGCTATATATAGTGCTGGGTGGGGGCAGAGCTCCACGAGGGCCTGTAGCATTTGTGTCTTTGGTGAGCATTTTCATTTATTCATTTGGTTTCCTTTCTGAAGTGAGCAAGAAGTGATCATCAGAAGGGGGACACACCAACCCCCATCCTTCCACTTTTAACTCATTTCAACCAGATACCCAGAAAGACTGAAGGGGTCCAGCCCACCTTGAATCTCCTGTTCATGCCATACAGTCTCCCTTATCTGTCCCATCCACTCCAGTTTCATCACAGTTTCTATATTGGCAAGACCTAAATCTACCTGTTCAGTCATGTATACAATTGTCTGCTGGGCCTTTTTCTCTGAGTGTTTTAGCATTGCCTCCAATTCAGCAAATCCAGCTGTCTTTCCTATAAACTCCTTTTGGTTCCCATAAAACTGGAGCTAGTAACCTGGGATTCATCCCTACCATCTGTCCTTTGCTTTTACATTCAATCCATCCCTGTGTCTTTCCTTCTAACATTTTTTCTGAGACATGTGTCAAATTCTTCCTCTTCTTTCTATCCACCTATCACTACCCTGCACCAGGCCTTCGCGACTCTACTCTTTTGTATGACAGTGCTTCCTAAGGTCTCTGTGCCCTTCAAGCTCAGTCCCCTTCAGATCTGCCTTCACACGACACCAAAGTAAGCTTTGTTCCTGGAACTGTCCAGTGGCCCCCATTGTCACAGAACAGCATGCAATCATCCTGGAAAACAGTGTCCTCCGCGGCCTGGGCTGCACAACTTGACTATCTTGTTGCTCCTCAATCTCTGCTTTTAGCAGCTACAACCTGTTTCTTGATTCTATAGCTGTGTGTTATTCCTCTTTTTTATTTATTTATTTATTTTTTTAATTTTTGAGGCAGGGTCTTGCTTTGTAGTTCAGGCTGGCTCTGAGCTCACTATGTCACCCAGGCAAGCCACCGCGAACTCAGCAATCCTCCTGTCTCTGCCTCCCAAGTGCTGGGATTACAGGCGTGAGCCACCACGTCCGGCATTGTGGTATGCGGTGATGATTGTTGGTGGGCGTGTCTCCACGCCCAGCATTATATGTGGTTACCGGGGATCGAACTCAGGTTCTTGCGCTTGAGAGGCCGGCGCCAGAACCACTGAGCTAACCCTCCGGCCCGTTATTCCTCTTTTTAACTGTCATGACTGTCCATCTCCCTTTCCTTCCCAGAAACTCCCAATCTATAGATCACCTCTTGTACACACACACACACACACACCACATGACCAAGACACTGCTTTAGCTGTTGTTTCTGGATCCTTCCTAAAACATTTTCACTTTGATCTCTGTCTTCCCACCAACCTTACTGCGTGGCTGTTTATGCGACTGTTGTCTCATGCATTCTGCTCTCGGGCTTACTCCAAAGCGCAGTGGGCACTAAATAAATGGCTTGGGGGTAAATGAGTGCAAGTTCAGGGGAAATCTTCATTTTACCTATCCAGATCCAGTTTCCTTTTCCTCTCTCCTCTCCCATCCTTTATAGGTTCATTGTAATTAACCATGCAGATCTTGGAGAACAGGAATTTTTAAAACAACCGGGGCACAGGAAAATATATCACCTATGTTGAAGTCTATGTGAGTAATACTTGTGGATCTAAACGTTGCTAATTCATATATACACGAAAGCTGCTAGCAGGTGCTTTTTCAAGACAGATTAGCCAATACAGAGGGAAGTAATAACAGAAGATAACTGTTATATGTTGTGGTTACTATGTATCAGGCACTGTTTCAAGAAACTTCTCTAGTTGATATCATTCATTCACTCATCACAAAAAACCCAGTGGTAGAGATTTCATTCCTCTCTCATTTTCTGGATAATGAAATAGAGGCCCAAGATTATGTTGCTTGCTGAAGGAAATATAACCAGTAAGTGGCACACAGACTATGCAAAGGTCTAGATAGCTATTCTCAGACTGGTTCTCCTGGATCAGTTCTCACCTCATGTAGGACCACAGCACGGCCAGAGGAGGATGGTATGGAGGACAAGAAAAACCTGAAATTTCTGAGCCCCGCCTTGTGTCAAGAACTGTGTTAAGGGTTTCATTAAGAAAATGTCTCTTTTTGGTTACAACATCGTAGCAGAATAGATGTTCCTGTTTTACACATGGAGAGCGGAGGCTCAGAGCTGGTTGCTGAGTTGTCTAAGACTGGCCAGTCAGTTGCAGAACCAGGACTGGGATGGACGCCTGGCTGACTGCCATGGTGTCACTCCTAAGTCCAGCCTCCATGCAGACAGGATCAGTGCCTGGGCACTCACTGTCCAGCTCCTGGAAACACAGTTCCCAATGCAGGCGGCAGAAATGATCTTATTATTTGCCTTAGATTGTAGGCGCAGCAGTAACAAGTAAACCTTGAAACCTTGAAACCCTATACCTAACACAATAAAGATTTATTTCTTGTTCACGAGAACGCAAAGCTCAGCGTAGAACATGCTGCCCTTCATCTCATGACTACTTCATCTGTAGTGGATGGGCTCCGAGATCACCACGGAACCAGGGAGAAGGGAGAGATGAGCCGCCTGGACTTTTAACTGCCTCAGCCTTGAAATGATACGGTGTGCTTTTATTGAGGGCCAACCTGGTCATATGACCGACCTGCCCCAACTGCGGGGAACACTGGGCAATGTGATAGAGGCCATGGATATTCTGTGAACACTGCCTCTGCCACCCTGCCATCCCTCCCATCCCTGAGAGCTGCTTCTTCACAGACACTGTCTTTTTAAAAGGGGTCCGATGGTATGACTGTTTAGATCTCCTGGTGTGCCACTAAATCTTTCCAACATAACAAGTTCTCTTCTCCCTTATGAAGATAAATCTTGTGTGGGGGAAAGTCCAGGAAATTCCCAACAAGGCCAAAGGGCAGTTACCTTTGAGCCTTGTACTCTCAGAGCCTGAGAGCTGTGAAACCCAACTATCTCCCTTCCCCTTCCCAGGAGAGAAAATGCTCTGCTACGACCCACCTGGTCTTCACCTCATGGCCCAGAGGCAGGACAGAGCAGGCCTGAAGATGGTGTAGGACGCACCAGGTCGGGTGGGAGTGAGGATGGGGATGCCCGTGGCTCTCACTCCACAGCGGGAAACAGTCCCCTTTCTATTAAGGCACAGCGCCTATTTCAAATAATTTACTACACACAGCCAAGCCCGCTGTGCAGCATTACAATTTGTCATTAAAACTCCATTCCTCTTGCCAGAGTCAATGACTCATTTATATAGCCAGGGTGCCAAGATAGACTGTTGCTATTTTCTCTGCCTTTGTATTATGCTTGTTCGTGAGCTCCCCAGACAATCCCCAGGGGTCCCCAGAAGAGCTCTGCCAATCAGCTGGGTTAGCCAGGCTTGAGGGTGGTTTCCTGGGTACAGGCTCCCTTCTTACAGAGGCCTGCAGGACAGCCGCCCTGAGGACAGTGATCCTGAGAAGTATGGCTGGTACCAACATGTACATACACACGACAAAATCAAACACAAAGAACCCAGCTTCTCCTTCCAGCAAGCTGCACTGTTGTGCCTCTAAAAAGGGGTGAAAACTGAATCCTCAGGTGAACTTGTAGTGAGTTGAGCCTCAGTAAGGAAGGCCATTAAATGTGCTCTAAAACGTGCACATTTATAGGCTTGGTAAGTAACTGGCAAACGTTTTGGGGTGTGAGTCTCTTTTGGATCTCAGTATTCTAGCCCCTGGCGCTATTCTGGGATGTCTGACCCAGAAAACACAGAGGAGAATCAAATAAACAAGTCAATCAAGTATTCATGGAGGGAAAGAGTAAGGAGATTTTGTTGGACAGCAGAGGAGCTGTTGGTGAGAAGGAAGCAGTTTGCCCCGAGGCCTGAGTGACAGGTCTCTTATTTATCTCTTTGCCCTACCTTTATGCACATGTCACCCTGGCAAATATAGAGACGATGCATGCTAAATACGTCTTCAGTTGCAAGATGCATAAAAGTTTAGGTCTTGCCCTCAAGGAGCTTACAGTTTACTTTCACCAAAGCACATGCATCTCTACCTGTCAATGTCTGACTTATCTTTCAAGGCCCTTTTTCTAAGTAGGACCCTGAGTCTGCAGCACTCTCACCCTCATCCAACATCTTCCTGATTGACACACACATATCTTTTGCTCTCCCTGTGAACTTCTTGTCTTAGCAAACACTGGATTTATCCTTGTGTCTCCCATAGTATTGACATAGAATGCTCAATAAATGCATGAAAACATTAAGCTCACTAAATGTTCTGGTTTTTTTTAGTCACAAATTGCGAAGTCTTCTAAACCATAAAATAAGGGTAATAATAACTCTACCCGCGGAGAAGTTCTGGAGGGATTAAACGAAATGATGTATTTAAAGTTCAGTACAGCCCCCTGCTTATAGGGATGGTACCCACTAAGGAAAGTTTTCTCAGTAGTGGATATCTGTCCTTAACATTCAGGAGTCCAGATCAGAACACACAGACTCCAGGATAGCCTATTTTCTTTGGGTGCTTCCTCTGGAGGATAAGTAAGATTAGCTGGGTTTACTTTGTCTTCATACTCCTTCACCCATGAAGACATTGAACATGGCCTTTCCAAACATCAGAAGGATTTGATCTGAGATAGGATGAAGTACAGTGAGAAACTGTATTTATGTCTACTCTGTACAGGAAATGTATCTTCCCAAGGTCTGGTCTCTGGTACAAGAATTAGACATTAGTATTTAGGCCCAAATTTGAAGCCAGTAATGAGACTTACTTCATATATGTGGCCTCCCACTGTTACCACAGTAACTACTCAACCTGTAACTACAATAAAGCCTAGTTAACCCGATGATAACATTAACAATTCCCCATACCTCCTAGTTTCAGTCATCCTTCTTGTTTAGCATGAGCTTTTGAATTGAGAAGAGAAGAAAACTCTTATACCAGCATCTGTCATGTAATTCAGATGGGAAAATTTTAATAGAGGGGTAAGGTGCCAAAGCAGAAGAGAAACTTTCTAACAGCCTGAAGCTTGACCCATTGGCTAATGGAGAGAAAACACATAAAAAGAGTCCACCCTCTTCTCTCTCTAGGTTTTTCATTTTCTAATACCTTGTCATAATCTTAAATAACTATATGCCATCAAATTAAAACACTAAAAATTCAACCACTCAGAGAAAATGTGTGGGTGGGACACAGCTTCTTTAAAGGGTGAATCAAAGAAGTAGGGTTTTGTCAATGTCCTGTGAGAGGAAGGGCATTTGTGCTCAAGAGAAGGCAGCACATGTACTACTGAGGAAGGAGTGAGAGGAAAGCGTGGCAGGAACAGGGTGAAGAAGCAAAGAACTTCAGAGTCTAATCAACAGTAGAAAGCCTGGACCAACAGCTCTGAGCATTACTCTAGGGGCAGTCAAGCAATCACAGAGGCCACTGAGCAAGAGCACCATATGGCAGGTATGGGTTTTGAAAGTGAGTCTGAGAGCTACGTGCAGGATGGATACGCTGCAGAAGGGGAGAATGAGGATTAGGAGACTCCTGATGAAGAAATTGTCACGGTCCTGCAGGTGAAGGGTGGTGGGAGCCTGGGCTGTGTCTGTTGAAGGAGACAGGGGAGATGTACAAGAAGGAATTGTGTAGATTTGGAGACTGAGTGTCGCTGTGAAAGAAGAAGAGAAGGAGACTTTTAGGATGGCTGCACTGAGACTTAGTTCAAGTGCTAATGCACCTACCATGGAAACACAAGGGCCTAACTTCAATCCCCAGTACCTCAAGGAAAAAAAAATGATGGCTGCCTGAATTTGACCTAGCATGATAAGATGGGTAGCACTGACTTTATGAAGAATCCAAAAGGAAGGAACAAATTAGTAGGGTAGTTGGGGATCAGTGAGGAATTTCATTAGGAACATTTTGCTTTTGACATAATAATGGGAATTGGAAATAGAGACCTGAAGTTTAGGATAGGACAAATGAGATGCATACATCAGAGGGTCACCAGAAGGAAGGTAATATAGAAGATATGGGGGTAGATAGGTCACCATACAGGAGAATTCAGAATGAAAAAAAAATGCCAAGGCTAGGTTTATTGTTTCCTTCTTTCTCACAGTACTTTTTAGACTTTAACAAAAGCCCTCAGAGTGTCCCAATAATAGCACCTAGTGTGGGACTCTGGGCAAGTCTCCTCTCTAGAAGGGCCTGATTTCCTCATCTATAACATGCGGGATTAGACAAGATGACCCACATTCTGTGAAGTTGTGTTTGGAGAACATGAACTGCTATCAGGAGGGCACATCCTGAGGTGGAACTAAGCAAAGAAATTTCAGCACAAGGAAGATACTTCCTAGTGGTCTCAGGTAGGCAGACTCAGCTACCTGTGTGCCAGTCATCATCAACTTCATCTACCACTGTTCACCACTCAACAGCTCTATGTGAAAAAAAATGAGTAGAGCTGAGAGATAACTGTTTGGAGATGGTCAAAAAATACTGGGGCTATAGTTTGGATTTTAACTATCTCCTAATGGGCCACATATCAAGGTCTTCTTCCTCAGTTTGGCACAATCTGGAAGTGAGGAAAACTTCAAGAGGGAGAGCCTAGCAGAAGATTTTTAGGTCTTTGAGGGTATGTCCTCAAAAGGGGACATGGGACCCCAGTCTCCTCCTCTCATTTCTTAGCCATGGAGGGAGGAGTTTGGTTCCACTGTACATTCCTGCTGTGATGTGCCATTCTAGGATTAAAACATCAAAATTTCCAGCACTGTGAGCCAAAGTAAAATTTTTCTTTTTGTAAGTGATCAGCTCAGGTACTTGTTATAGAAATGGAAATCTGACTATAACAACTGGTGTACAAGATTATCAGTAAAAACCCAAATAAAAGGCTGGAACATTTTGAAGAGGTCTGACTGCTTGGCACACAGGCTCCAAAAATCTGAATTTTGCCAGGTCTGCACTCACCTCATCCTCTATAAATCTTGTCTGGGTATCACCCTGACTCTGTAGCCAATGAACAGATCATTTGGTTCTGTTTTATGTCTACCATACAACTTGATTTCTCTGTGCCATCCCCTCTTTTCTGTCTCCTTTTAGTGTAATTTATATATAAATTATTCTGGGTAAATTTAGGAGCCATTAGCAGGGGGATAGAAGGCAAACAAGTTTGAAAGTGTTGAAGATGTCTCTGTTATTTCTTTCTATGCCCAACAATTAAGAGGCATTCTGGAAGCCCTTCCCAATAACCAGGAATTGGCCAGAGCATGAATAAACTTGGTACCAGGATTAGGATGATAGCAGCACTCTAAGGTCAAAGAGACCTACCTGGGAATGGTGTAAAGGTTCTAGTGCCACTGAACACTCTTACTGTCAGGGTTCTACGTTTTCTAAATTGGTGGTGGTGGTAATGGTTGTGTGTGTACATATGTGTGTGAGTTTTCTTTTCTTCAATTATATTCTGAGCTCCTCAGAACAAAATCTTTTGTCAGCTTACCCACAGTCCTTTTAGTCTAAGCAATTTTAGGGATTCATTAAGTCTTTAATTTCAAGAAACTCCTTATGTAGAAGGACACATAAAGGTAACCATCTAGCTTTCAAGACAAGTTATGGGACTTTTCTTATGGTACATGTCATAAATGTGAGAAAATATATTATGCCTGTTTAATCATGAGATGGGTAGGGATTCATGACCCTATCTTTATTTCTTATCATAAGTTGATTGATTGAAAAAGTGCTATTGCAGGGATTAGAACATGCTGGGAAAAAGATACAAAAATAAAAGAACACATATTATACTTCTTAACTTATTCTAATTCTGGGAGCATCTGATAAAGGTTCACCCAAAGTAAGAGCAGGACTCTCCTGGTGGAAATTCCTTAGAATAAAGAAGAGAATGAGTGTACTATAAAAATAATACAGTAGAGTTACATTATTATTTAAAGGTAAAATGGAGACCCAGCAAGGTGTTTGTTCATGATCCTATAGCTATTCAGTAAAACTAGGACTTCTGAGATCTGTTATCCTCTCTTTAAGCCAGTGGTTCTCAGCACTGGATAGTTTAGAAACTACTCGTTCCAGACCAGACTAATTAAATCAGACCCTATGAGGATGAGGCCCAGACATCAGTGTTTAAAAACAAAAACTTCCATCTTCAGAAAATCCATTCAACCATGCCCAGAACTACATTAATCCAATTAGTTGGCCATTTCTCACTCAGGTAGACACAACCGGTTAACTATCACAAGACCGTAACTAAAATTAAACTGGTTACTGTATCGCCATTAATGAGACCAGTTGTGCTGGTGAACCTTCTAGAGATAAGGTTATAAGAGCCTGAATATGAGGGGCCACAGTAAGAAGGGAGAAACGCGACATTCTGAGAGACTAAAAGAGAAGAACTGGTAGAACTTCATGAAGGAATAAAGTATGGGAGGAAAGAGAGAAGGAGAGAGAGAGCATGACGAAGACAGAGGCAGGGTGGGGAGGACTGCAGCCCTTGGAGCTGGATGGTGGGTGCCGTCACTTAAAAGAGAAGGCCGGGTGGAGGTGCCACATTTAGTGGAGAAAGAATCAGC